>SJYV01034294.1:1703447-1719843 GCA_006410875.1 Neotragus pygmaeus | reverse complement strand
ATGATGCTAAAGCTGAAACTCCAGTACTTTGGCCACCTCATGTGAAGAGTTGACTCATTGGAAAAGACTCTGATGCTGGGAGGGATTAGGGGCAGGAGGAGAAGGGGACGGCCGAGGCTGAGATAGCTGGATGGCATCACTGACTCGATGGACGTGAGTCTGAGTGAACTCCAGGAGTTGGTGATGGACAGGTGCCGGGAGCCAGCGTGAGGAATCCCACCCGTGACAAGGTCATGCTGCAGAGATCTGATGGGCAAAGCGAGTCAGATTTCAGGGTTTCCCCCTGGTATTGGGAGGTCTGGTGTGTTGCAATTCATGGGGTCGCAAAGAGTCGAACACAACTGAGCGACTGAACTGAACTGAACTGGTATGAGTTGGGCTTCCCTGGTGGCTCAGATTGTAAACAATCTGTCTGCAAGGCAGGAGATATGCGTTTGGTCCTGGGTTTGGAAAGATCCNTGTTGCAATTCATGGGGTCGCAAAGAGTCGAACACAACTGAGCGACTGAACTGAACTGAACTGGTATGAGTTGGGCTTCCCTGGTGGCTCAGATTGTAAACAATCTGTCTGCAAGGCAGGAGATATGCGTTTGGTCCTGGGTTTGGAAAGATCCCCTGGAGAAGGGAATGGCTATCCATGCCAGTATTCTCCCCGGAAAATTCCATGCACAGAGGTATAGTCTGTGGGGTCACAAATAATCGGACACAACTGTGCAACTAACACTTTGGTATGTGTTGTCTCAACATCCTTAGGAAAAGCCTGTGTGTTGGTGCAGGAGAAAGAACCATTTTCCTCTAAGTACGTTGTTTGTCCACAGAGCCGACTGTGGCTTCTAGTTTCTGTCCTGGCCCTAAGAAAAGCAGCCTTTGCTCCATGTGAACTGCTGTCTGTCCTTTCTCNGGAATGGCTATCCATGCCAGTATTCTCCCCGGAAAATTCCATGCACAGAGGTATAGTCTGTGGGGTCACATATAATCGGACACAACTGTGCAACTAACTCTTTGGTATGTGTTGTCTCAACATCCTTAGGAAAAGCCTGTGTGTTGGTGCAGGAGAAAGAACCATTTCCCTCTAAGTACGTTGTTTGTCCTCAGAGCCGACTGTGGCTTCTAGTTTCTGTCTTGGCCCTGAGAAAAGCAGCCTTTGCTCCATGTGAACTGCTGTCTGTCCTTTCTCTCTTGCTCCAATGGCTCTTGACTTTTAATTTGTTTTCTCCTCTCTGCTCAGCTTAGCCTGCCAATGGCCGACATATGTTCCATGTAGCCGTACAAGTGGGTCTGAAGACAGACAGGATCACCAGAGTCAGCTTAAGTAAAGTGACCTAACAAATGCCCAGAATTACATCTTGTCTCAGACTCTCTGGATATAGCTACAAAGTCAGTTAGTTAAAAATATTCTGTGTTTGCCATTTTTATTTAAATGCAAGTCTGTACCTTGAATTTCCTCTTATATGGTTGGATGATCACTTCTTAGACCTGGAGGGACTCTAGGCCCCTGGCTTGCCTGATCCTTTGGGGACTTTAAGAAGTAGGTTCTTGGGCCCTCCCTCAGCCCCACTGAATATGCCTCTTGGTGGCTGGAGTCCAGGAAACCCAGGGATTTGTATTAGAAGGAATGGCAGCAGCAGAACTCTACCAGTGATACCAGTGCTACAGTCATTCAGACTCCAGTCCAGGGACCAGCACCTGGGAACCAGTCAACACACATTTTGGTTTGTGAATGTTGAAACTTTTTGCGAAAGTTTCTCATGGACTGTAGTCTGCTCATCTCCTCGGTCCGTGGAATTCTCCAGGCAAGAATACTGTAGTGGGTAGCCGTTCACTTCTCCAGGGGATCTTCCTGACCCAAGGATCTAACCCGGGTCTCCGACCTTGCAGGCAGATTCTTTACCACGTGAGCCGCTTGGGAAGACCCTGAAACTTAGGCCCAGGAAACTTGGCTAGTCACAGAGCAAGGTTATAAGCAGATTGCCTCCGTGACTGGCTTTATGATTATCTTTAGCCTTTCCTTCACAGTGACCACTTAGGAAGTGTTGACAGGTTGGCTGTGTTTCAAGTGAGAAGGGGCCAACATGATTTTTCTTAGCCAGCTGAGTAGCAGCTTTGCCTGCCATCGGCACTCACAAGCCTCACCCTGTTCTATTAGTACTGGCTTTCAGTTTTATAATGCCCCACTGGGCCTACTTTTTGTTTAAAGGGCTTTCTATTATGGTTAAAGAATACTCCATTGTTGCTTAATTTCCAAATCAAGTGTGCATAAATAATTTATTGATGCAATGTTGCACTCAGACAATTTTTTGAAATTGCCCTGTGTAACTTTATTAGGTGCAGAACCCAGAATGCTAATTTGTCTGATTGGAAAGGAGGGGGGAAAAAGGATCTATATCTTATTAAACCATTCAGGTGGTAAACAGCATTGCCCCTCAAAAGTCCTAATCACTGTTTTTAGTCATCAGATTTAAATTGTAAATGAAACAGGGTCCGTGCCTTAGAAAAGCACATGCCATGTTTTGTTAACAGAAAAATGGAGTTGCTACAAACCTTTTCCCCATCTGCCAGTCACTGTATTAAATGCTTCTGCAATTTTATTAGAATTCTCTGTCTCTGTAGATGCCAGTCAGCTGTGAAATTGAAATTGCAAACAGAAATATTACATTTTTATCCACAGTGGAAACTGAGAAAGTCCATTTTTTTGACAGGCAAAGAAATAGCATGACCTTGTCAAGTGGGTCATTTCTCAGCTTGGCTTTGAAGGCAGTTTGGGGCTCCCGTCTTGAAAGGGAGAAAGGAATGTGACTCTGCATTTCTGTTGGCTTTCTCTGGCAATCTGATCCACAGGGATCCTCCACAGTTCACAAATGGAGAGCCTTCGAGGTTTTTCTGAATGCAACCCATTTTTCTTTCTCTCTCTTCCTTAGAATGAATTGAGGTTGAACTGGAGAGGCTTTAGTGCNGACTCTTTGCGACCCCATGAATCGCAGCACGTCAGGCCTCCCTGTCCATCACCAACTCCCGGAGTTCACTCTGACTCCATCGAGTCAGTGATGCCATCAGCCATCTCATCCTCTGTCGTCCCCTTCTCCTCCTGCCCCCAATCCCTCCCAGCATCAGAGTCTTCTCCATACAAATACTTTCACATATGTGTATATAGAATAGGATTTCAGAAGGAAAGGAAAATTACATCCTCCCAATAGTTAATGAATGAATTAGTGATCCAGATGTCATTTTTATTTAATCATTCAAGTAAAATGATAAACTATCTTCTATCTTCCAGGTTTTATTTTACTGGAAAACAAACCAAAACCGGAGTTTCCAGTAACCTGTAGCACAATCCATGTGTTGGTTATCACTATGGTCCTCAGCAAAAACTACCTTCTGATAAGTAGTTCTGGCTGTCAGTCATTGAATCAGTGACTGTAGATTGCTGGAACCAAAGCAGGTTCCACAACCAGAGCGGCCATCTGAGATGTGAATTTCAGGGCAAAGCCTTTTTTCCATATAGCTTCAGATGCCATTATCCCAGTTCATCAGGTTAGATATCAGATGCAAATTCTAGGTTCTGCAAAACATTAAATTCTTAAGGTCTAAGAAATGCTTCCTAAGTGAAGTTCTCCACGTATCTGTAGTATTCCACGACAGAATAAATGCATTATCTTCTTGTGCCCAGATCACTCTTTGTACTTTGGAAAATAGAAGTGCTATGTCTCCCTGTGTGCCCAAAATGTTATTATGAGTGAAAAATAGTGTGGATGGATGGTTAGCAAAGTTAATGACCTTGATCAAAAAGTCCATCATGAAATAAACCCTCTCAGCCTTTAAAATTCATGTCAATGTATGGCAAAACCAATACAGTATTGTTAAGTAAAATAAAATAAAAATAAAAATGTATACATCAAAAAAAATGGTCACATTTTAAATAAAAAATTATATGATCACCCCAACTATAAGTGATTCATATCTCAAACTACCGAAAAAAAATATTGTATAATATTTGTATTTTCTGGTGCTTAATCCTATCTAACAGCATGCTCTACTGAATATATTCCTAAAAGATTACCTAAATTTGTTGATTACCTCTCATGTGTTTATCATGGTGGAAAAGCATAAACAAGAAACCTAATTAATCAGCAGCTTTCTATGAAGCATTGTTTTATTAACATACTGAGATATAACAAGGTTTCCCTACTTCAGTTTATTGTACAATTATAGACTTCTTCCCACTGAGTTGTTAAAATGTGTTTCATGGCATATTCTGGTCTTTTAAATGTGTAACTTAGGTATGCATGCATGCTCATTCACTCAGTCATGTCTAACTCTTTGGTATCTCACACTCTGTAGCCTGCCAGGCTTCTCTGTCCATGGAATTTTCCAGGCAAGAGTACTGGAGAGGATTGCCATTTTCCTACTCCGGGGGATCTTTCTGACCCAGGGATTGAATCTGCATCTCTTGCATCTCCTGCACTGGCAGGCAGATTCTTTACCATTGTGCCATCTGGGAAACTCCAGTTTCGGTATATTTTCAACAAACAGTAGTAAGCACTCACTATATTCCAAGCACGGTACTATTAATAATTAAAAAATAAACCATGGCAGCTCCTATATGTATAGTGCTTAGTATAAGATGAACAATTTACTAAACATTATATATGTACTAGTTTATTTAATCTTAGTCACAAATTTATGAAGTAGGTATCAGAATTCTGTCCCTTTCCCCTGGGAGAAAACGAAGACAGAGGATTTTACTAAACTATCCCAAGCCAAAGACTGGTAAAGGCATAAAATAGGTAGCCAGTGGGAAGCTGCTGTATAATACAGGGAGCCCAGCCTGGCTCTCTGTGATGACCTAGAGGGGTGGGAAGTTATACTTCCTCATAGCCTCCCTCCCTACCATCATGACCAATTTGTGTTGTTGTACAGCAGAAACCAATACAACGTTGTAAATTATCCTCCAGTTAAAAAAAAGTTTTTAAAGAGCTGATAAATAGCAAACCTGGGTTTGAAAAAGTTTGACAGTGTGCTTAATCACTCAGTCATGTCTGAACTCTTTGTAATCCCATGGACTGTAGTCTGCCAGGCTCCTCTGTCCATGGGGATTCTCCAGGTGAGAATACTGGAGTGAGTTGCCATGCCCTTCTTCAGAGGACCTTCTCTACCCAGGGATCAAACCCAGGTCGCCCACATTGTGGGAGGATTCTTTACTGTCTGAGCCACCAGAGAAGCCCGAGTGAATACTGGAGTGTGTAGCGTATCCCTTCTCCAGGGGATCGTCCCAATCCAGGAATCGAACTGGGGTCTCCCACATTGCAGACGGATTCTTTACCAGCTGAGCTACCAGGAAAGCCTTAGTATTGTCTCCACCATATACATGGCTATAGATTTATTACAAAAGATACTGAATTATTAAAAATATTTCTGAAAACTTTCTCATTGATTGTGAAATATACTGCTATTACCTGGGGGTTTTGAATTCCTCTGTAACTGTCAGATATGACAGCGGGATCAGAATGCACACAATGATTTTAGTTGGTGGGGTTCTGGTGGCAAGTGTTAGAGGAGGAATGAGGCTAAGAACTCTGAAATATTAAGTGACTAATGTTTTATAGCTCTTAGCTAATACATTTTCAGAAAAACAAGAAGCAAAGAAATAGGAGTTACAATATTGACCTGTCCAGGTTATACTGCAGAAAGAAAAAAAATTTAAGCCTTCTTAAAAATTCTAGTACTTTTGAAGTATTTAAATATATGGTTCTATGCAGTAGTGTTATCATAATTTTAAAGCTTGGGTAACAGATAGTGACTGAGAAAAGAAATTATGCAATTAAATGAAAATAAAATTGTTGATGTGAATAAAGCAACATGGCCCTTTAGAAGTCATTAAATTGTAAATCAATTAACTAAAGATGACTCTCTGGGCATATTTTGTTTGAAAATTTTTTCCAGACCATTAGAAATGGAAAAAAAAAANACGACTGAAGTGACTTAGTAGCAGCAGCAGCAACAACAGTTCTCTCTTTGAGAGTTATGTTTTTTTCTAGTACATGAATGCTCCTAGATTTTCTGCAATTAATGTTGTTTAACTCATCCAGAGTTATTTGCTCTCAGAAGCATTAAAAATATTTTAATATATAGCATATTTTGAAAAACATTTTATTATGCAAACTAACTCCTGGTATTTGCTTTCTACAGGCTAATAAAGGATTGTGTTAGTTGCTCAGCTGTATCTGATTCTTTGTGGCCCCATGAGGGACTGTAACCCACAGGCTCCTATGTCCATGGAATTCTCCATGCAAGGATAATGGAGTGGGCTGCCATTCTCTTCTCCAGGGGATCCTTCTGACCCAGGGATAGAACCTGGGTCTCCCACATTGCAAGCAGATTCTTTACTATCTGAGCCACCAGGGAAGCCCTAATGAAGGAGGATCATTAAAAAAAATATGTGTATATAGGCACATACACACATTGATTGTTGTATATAGTTTGCCTGATAGTTGTGTGCTTTATTGTGGCTTAAAAACAGCATCTTGTTTAAAGAGGACAGAATTGTTTATTTTGTTTTTCAATGCTTGTTCTTTAATGTAGATTCTGCAGTTTCTACTGAACACTATTTTGAGTAGAAGGAACAACAGAAGAAAATAATAGTTATTTATGCTGCCGTATTCCTGAAGGAGTTCATAAAGTTAAACAATGAAACAAGGGGATAGTCTTTAGTTTCTCTGTCTTCTTACATAATCATTTTGAGCATAGTTACCTAGAAATCGTACCATTTTGATATTCTGATCTCTCGATTGGAAATGGAGTCCCTCCTGCCTCCTTTTCATAGTCATTCTTGGAAGACTTTTTTAGTCTTTTTTTGTCCTGACTTAAAGTCAGAGTAAGAAAAAGCTAGTATTATTCTTTCATCTTTATGAAAGTCATACTCACCTTTATTAACAAATGGTTTATTACCTTACAAAAAACCAAAATTCTGATATCCTTGGATTAAAGATTTACTGAGCCTGGCCACGCCCATCAAAACAAGACCATTACCCCCTCAGTCAGTCTATCCCATCAGGAAGCTTCCATAAGCCTCTTATACTTCTCCACTAGAGGGCAGAGAGGCTGAAAACCATAATCACAGAAAAGTAACCAATCTGATCACATGGACCACAGCCTTGTCTAACTCAATGAAACTATAAGCCATGTCATGTAGGGTCACCCAAGATGGACAGGTCATGGTGGAGAGTTCTGANGATAGTTTCCTGCACTTTGAAATTCTCTGCACTATAGTTAGACGTTTTCAATTACGCTGACTAAATATTCTCATCCACAGGGGCTCAAGAGTAATACAAACGCATGGAATAGTTTACGTTTCCAGATGTTGACATATTACATTGAATGGTATTTACCAAGAAGCAAACATCTATTTGTTCACTGTGTTGCCCTTGATTCTTAACTTTCATTTTCCTGAACATCATTTTCTTTTTAGAGTTTGATAGCTGTATGAAGTACACAGAGGTGACAGGAAGATATCCACCCAAAACTTGGATGTGATATTCCTCTCCAAAAGTAAGCTGAAAAGCATCGCTTATCATGGAACCATGAAGTTACCTTAAAACCAGTCCTTCAAGATCTGGGATTACAACAAATGGATATTTTTAAACTGTTATTTAAAAATACAATATCTTTATTTGAAGAATTACCATAAATGAAGATAATCTTTTCTCTGTCAGTTACATGAGAGCCTGGGCAGTGCAAGTTTGGGAAAATGGATACAGCTTATATCCTCAAACAATTTAAAGTCTGCAGGGCAGCTTAGAAAGAAAAAGGTGAAGAGCAGAAAAGAAGAAGCCAGAGGAAGCGGGAGGTCAGCCCTCCCTAGAGAGAAAGTTCCAAGGAAGAAAATCATGGAAATAGCATGACTGAAAGTAAATCTGGGAGACCTGTGCCTGCTCACTTGTGTGCGACTCTTTGAGACCTCATGGACTCTAGTTCCTCTGCCCATGGGATTCTCCAGGCAAGAATACTGGAGTGGGTTGCCATTTTCTTTTCCAGGGCATCTTCCCGACCTAGGGATCAAATCCATGTCTCACGCTTTGGCAGATGGATTCTTTACCACGGCGACACCCAGGGCAAAGGGAATGCCTAAAGTGATTTCCTCACAGAGTTCTTTATGACATGAAGCAAACATACCACTGTGAAGCCTCCCATAGATCTTCAATGCTTTAGCAAAAATCTAGCATAATTATTGATGTTCTGTGTAAGTAATGATGTGCACATGTATGTCAAATTATGAAGGACAGATTATCACATACAAAGAAATGCACGAAGAAGAAAACACGCAGGAAGCAGAAGTACAATGGTAGATGAGTCTAAAAGATTCCTCTGGGAATGTACCAAAATCATAGGGAAGGCTATAGACTCCAACACACTCCAGAAATAGAAGTTTAAAAAGCAGTTTTATCTAGATCTCAAGGGGTATGGATGTTTACCTTACCTCTTTTTTATATTACCATGTTTTGATAGGACAGAGAAAGTTTGGAGCAGCAGAAAAAAAGTGTAAGAACAGAAAATGCACAAAGGAAAATATAGATAGTGTTCATCTAGACACTTTACAAAGAGAGTATCTTGTTAGAACCAAAGCATTCTGTTTCCAATGCCCTTAATGGAGACAGATGGAGTCCACTGCTGTAAACAGATGTTACTAAAGAAGTCTCTTCCATAAATATCCTATTTTACTTTGTTTCATGTTTACCAAGTAATATTCTGATTAAAATTTGAATTTTTCACTTATTGGTAATAGTACAAGTTAATAAAAATTAATAAACGGACTAAATTTTATACAACATTTCTATGAGCTTAGTTTATGTGATTCTATCATTGAAAATGGTATACTTTCAAGTCTTAAAGATCACACTTATTGATCACACTTAAAGATCACATGCCATTTGAAAATCAGACCCTGGATCCTAACAAAAAATCTCTTTTGGTATGTAAAGTACAAAACCTCTTAGAAAAAAACAAGTTAGCATCTCATAATGATAACCAATGGTTCGCAACATAGTACTTTTACTTGAATATCTTTGCAACCTACTGCAACTAGCTCAATGCATTACACATAGATTGTGATTTAGATAAACTAATATAATAGACGGACAGCTACATATTAATACAACATATATATGGGAACATATTTTTAACAGTAAAATTCCATATTTTATAACATCCATTGAGTCAGTTGAAATACTGACAATTTTTATTTCGCTGTATTTGTAACTAATAATATAGGAACTATTCAGAATTTGTTAATTTTCTTCCCTTCCTTCACTGTCATGAATAAATTAAGAATTACTGTTTGCTGGAGTGTTTTATTCTTGATATATCATGTTGTTTCATGATACCCCCTTTTACTTAAACACCCCCTTTTACTTAGTCTTGATGAGATCAAAGTATTGTGTTAGTTTCTCAGTCTTATCTGACTCTGCAGCACCATGGACTGTAGCCCCTCAGGCCCCCTCTGTCCATGGGTCCAGGCCAGAATACTGGAGTGGGTTGCCATTTCCTTCTCTAGGGAGTCTTCCTGACCCAGGGACTGAACCCATGTCTCCTTTGTCTCCTGCACTGCAGGCAGATTCTTTACCCACTGAGCCATCAGGGAAGCCAAAGGGGAGGTATATTAGGAATGAGAAAATGATAAAATTAAAAATACTGATAGCTGTGATTAATGTTTAGAGTTTATGATAGAGAAAATGCAATTAAGTGAGGTAAAAATGTAGTGTCTGTTATCTCAACGAAGGTGGGAGTTGGTAGAGGATACTATAAATTAGAGGGATGAATCTCAGAGAAGGCAGGACCTTTCCCAGATATCAGATCACAGTGCTGATCCCACCTGCACACCCCACAGTTAAGGAGTGCTGCAGAACTTGAAAAGCACAGTGAAGATTTCAGACAATGCTGGCTTTGAATCAGGGATCATTTGCATCACCTGCCACTTTTCCAGCCAAGAGACTTTAGGTGATCTTACCCACTTATTAAAGTTGGATATATTAATGGTCTTACTGGATTGTTTAAGGATTAATAACATAAAATAAGCCAAATAAGTAGCACAGTACCTGGCATAGGACAAATGGTCAGTATGTACCAATATGTAACTAGTATTACTATATATTAGAAATCTTAACCTTAATTAAAAGGTTCTGATGTCTAGCATTTGGAATTTTTGCATTAAGTAAGGAAATGAGAAGGAGCATTTTATAAACAGTATGAGATACACTGCTGATTTAATCAGCAGTAGTGGTTCTAGGGCTTCCCAGGTGGCACCAGTGATAACCCGCCTGCCAGTGTGGAAATACATGAAATGTGGGTTCAGTCCCTGGGTCAGGAAGATCCCTGGGAAGAGGGCATGGGAACTCACTCCAATATCTGCCTGGAGAATCCCCTGGACAGAGGAGCCTGCCAGGCTACAGTCTTTAGCGTGCAGTCCTGAAGTCCTACATCCTGAAGCACACAGTAGTTCTAGAGAGCCCACCTGAAACAACTGTGTCAGTAGGGAAGAATTAGGAGTCACTCTTAGAATATTCTAGGAAGAGATCCTTTGGGGGGTTTTATTTTAATTACTGGACAAAGGTAACTGGAATGAGAGACACAGTGGAACTAACAAGGAAAGAACCTGGATTTGTTCTATATTTCTATCTTAAAGAATGTCAGGGCTAAAGGCTTTCCTCTTAGGTTTAGGCCTTTTCTATCCTCCATGGGACACTCCTCTAAGGATTATCCTTCAAGTTGTTCAGGTTCATCGATTTTTTTTTTTTCCCCTACATGCTCTATACCAAATGACTTCATCTACCCACTGCATTAGTCAGGATCTTCTGAGAAGCAATACCAAAAAGCATTAAACAAGCAAAGATTTTATTAGGGGAAGTGATGGGCAGGGGGGGGGAGCAGGTCTTGAGAGAGGGAGTATAGGAAGAGTTATGGAAATCTGGCAGAAAGGATTTAGTGGAAGCTTCCTGGACTGACATGTCATCTAACAAAGTTTTGACAAAATTCATAGGAAGTCCTTCAGCCAAAGTTGACCAGCAAAGGAATCCAGCATCTCCGAAGAGTGGGTCCACCATCTTGTTCTCCCCGCAGTCAGTCTTTGGCAAGGAGCCTATGTGCTGAGTGTGGCCTCAATCTGGGTGATGAACTTCCAAGTTCAGATGCTGGAGGTCTGCAAGATTCATTCAAGGCCTCCACACCAACCCAGCAGAATTAATTCGCAATGGAAATTCCCAACAACCTCAATTCAAGTTCCAGATTAATTTAACTACCTGATTCATACTCCTCCTTGATTCTGCCACAGATCCTCTGACTCCAAGGATCTCAACTTTCCCTGCCTCCTTTCCCAGTGCTCCTACNTTCGCAATGGAAATTCCCAACAACCTCAATTCAAGTTCCAGATTAATTTAACTACCTGATTCATACTCCTCCTTGATTCTGCCACAGATCCTCTGACTCCAAGGATCTCAACTTTCCCTGCCTCCTTTCCCAGTGCTCCTACCTCAATCTGTTCTGTATCCTCCATGTTTAAAAGTACCAAAATGTATCCAGTTAGTTAGAAGCTGAAGTGAAGTGAAGTTGCTCAGTCATGTCCGACTTTTTGCGACCCCATGGACAGTAGCCTACCAGGCTTTGCCGTCCATAGGATTCTCCAGGCAAGAATCCTGGAGTGGGCTGCCATTTCCTTCTCCAGGGGATCTTCCCAACCCAGGGATCGAACCCAGGTCTCCTGCATTGCAGACAGACACTTTACTGTGTGAGCCACCAGTTAGAAGCTGAGTCAAGTCCTAAATCTCATGTCCTCGAAGATTTTTCTCCCTCCATCCTCATCAATTTCTTTTAGAATCATCTCTTATCCTAAATCTGTTCCTCTTCATCATCACAACCTTAAATTATTGTAGGACACTAGTATAACTCTTGCAGTAGGCTTTTGACTTGCACACTTTGCTCCAGATATCCCCCTTGCAAATATATTTTCCATGCTGTCTCAACTATGTCTCTGGTAAAATTCTGTTTTTATTAGGTTATTTCCTTCCTAAAGTCCCTTAGATGGGCTGTTTTACTCCTTTGGAAAGGACCAGTGCTTGTATAATATCAGTTGGGGCTCTGCTTTCTTTTTATAGCTTTTCCTCTGTAAATACCTATCAGTACCCCCTGGGCTCCAGCAACATGAAATCGCTGAACTTAATCTACTGGAAATGTGCTTTATATGCTTCTGTTTCTTTTTAAATATTATTTCTAAAGGAATACCCTTCCCCTCTTGCTGGACTGGCTACTTCCTATTATTTTCTTTGAGAACAAATACAATTATGTATCTCAAAGAAAACTGAAGTATCTGAAATAATTAGGAACATAAGTTTTAGTCAATAATGGTCAAAACAGAAGAAACTAAGATAAAAAGAGAACGGTTTTAAGGACAGGAGAATGAGAGCAGAAACATTTTTTGTTTAATGATGCCTAGTAGTAGGGTGTTAGTTGCTCAGTTGTGTCTGTCTCTGTGACCCCATGGAATATAGCCCACCAGACTCCTCTGTCCATAGAATTCTAATTATACTAGACTTGGCAGCCATTCCCTTCTCCAGGGGATCTTCCTGACCCAGGCATTGAACTGTGGCCTTCAGCATTGCAGGTGGATTCTTTACCATCTGAACCACTGGGGAAGCCCTTTATGATGCCTACAGAATATAAAGATGTGAATTTAATCTAGTTGTTTAAAAGTACAATGAGAAATTAATGGCATATTTGATGTATGAGATAATTACCCACCAAAGAAGGACATGGCAACACACTCCAGTACTCTTGCCTGGAGAATCCCAGGGATGGCGGAGCCTGGTGGGCTACAGTCCATAGGGTGGCAAAGAGTTGGACATGACTGAAGCAACTTAGCATGCATGCACACATGAGATAATTGCATCCTGACTATATTTTAAAATAATGACACTTATATTTCAAGGTAGATGCTACAGTATTTATGAGTGAAGTGATGAAGTAGTCATAGGGAAGGAAGAAAATGAATAACGGATAGTTTAAACAGAGAGATAAGCACACGGAGGTATATTATACTGTCCTCCGTTTTGTGTTTTCTATTTTTCATGACAAAAAAAAAATTTTTTTAAGACACCTGGAAATAGTACTAATAGCATGGTATAGAAGCAAAAGAGGAAGAAGAACTTAGTACTCAGAAGTTGATGGGTGTCTAGTGTGTAGAGATGGTAAGATATATATATAAGGCTTGCAAGCAAAATTAAAAGCCACAAGATACCTCTAAAAGAAGAAGTTACAAAAAAATGAAAGTAAAGTTGGTAAAAGTCTGTATAAAGTATTCTAAGTAAGCACTAAACAGAACAAAATAAACAACACAGATACAGACTTCCTTGGTAGTCCAGTGGTTATAAGACTTCATGCTTCCACTGCAGGAAGCATGTCAGTTCAATCCCTGGGCAGGGAATTTCCACATGCCGTGTGGTGTGGCCAAGAAAAAAACACAACTCAGGTAGCCGTGTGTGTGCATGTGTGTGCATGGCTGTGTAACAGTGAAGGGAAGGAGGTGGAAAAGAAACTAATATGTCACAATGAAAATAATACTAAATGCAAGCCATCGGTTTTGGAGACCTACAGGACAGTTCTTCATGTGTGTATGTGCTCAGTGCTTCAGCTGTGCCCTACTCTTTGCAATCCCATGGACTGGAGCCCGCCAGGATCCTCTGTCCATGGGATTCTCCAGGCAAGAGTACTGGAGTGGGTTGTCATTTCCTTCTTCAGGAAGTTCCTCATGTAGAGGAAAGAAATGCTCACTCCCTGGAGTTGAAGACCAAAGGTGTGCTTCCTACCTTAGATTCCACTGCCTCATCTCACAGGGAGAGGTCCTGGGGCTCATTACTCTAAAAATATGATAAATTTTAGAAGTGAGTTTTCCTTCTGAAAGGCTTGCATATGTCAATTTTCAAAATTGGCACCCTATGTTCCCCTAGACATTCCTTTAGCATTCAAGGATCCTTAAGATTTTGGAGCATTTATACAGTGTATATAATTAAAGGTAGGATTTACTGATTGATCTTTACTGAGACTCTAGAGAGACTGGCAAAGGTATCATCTGTACCCATCCCCCAGACTCTGCTCCAAACTGCCCTGTCTTGGAGAACACAAATATTGAAGGAGCTATTCTTTACTACTGCTTATTGATTTCATCTAATTTTCATACTGTCACTCATGATCGATACAGTTAATTTTTGCTGTCCTGTATGTATATTGGATATTGTCATTTATACCATTAATCACATCCATAATTGTCATAAGAACAGAAATGCCTTTTCTTAGACATTTCATTCTAAAATATAATTATCCAGACATCCCGCTGTTAATGGCACTGAATCCTAATTACTTCAAAATGAAGCCATTATTCATAAACTTAGAGCCTGTACTACACGTGTTTACAGTAAGTAGATAGGACAATACTATAAAATTTATTATCTACAGTACAGCTCACTTTCTAGAAGCTGATTTAAGTGCTCAGCTCCTTAGTATTTCTTTTTCCAACCTCATTAACATATTATAAAGTTTACCAGCTCCAGCAGTCTAAAGAATAATGGTATAAATTGTCCCTCCCTGAAAACTGACAGTCAAAGCTTCTTAACAAACTACATGGTTAATGACAAATGCCCTCACAACACAAACTGTGTCACTAGTAAAATGACATCTTCCATTATAATTTTTTTTTCTGGATTTAATACAAGATAATTATGTCAGAGAAGTGTACCAACAGATTATTTCTCAAACAATTTGTGATCTAATAATGAGTAATAACCTAACAATTGCGCATTACATTTCCACAGTGCTTTATAGTTTTCAGAGTATTTTCACATCCATTATCATATTTTATCTTAAAATTTTTACTTATGTGGTATTTACCTACTTAAATTCCTTTTAAGTCACTCCTGCTGACCAATACCAATCCCAATACCATCATTTGACCAATACCAAATCTCTACACATTCCTTATTAATTTTCAATGAACCTAGGACTCACAAACGTCTATTTCTTTTTGTATATTTTCAGTTTCTTTTCTCAAAGATTAAGACATAAACATATGTAGATTGCCAAAAAACAAAGTGTATTTAAACTGAAAATAATAATAATAAATTCTTCTGGGTTGTTTTTCTACCTTTTTTATATTTATCAACATCTGTGTTTATACAACACAATGAAAGTCCAAGCAGGAAGGTATTCATTTTTTTCTTTTCAAAATCTTAAAGTTGTTCATAAATTCAAATTTCTGTTGATTTTAAAGAACATTTCTTGAGTAAATATTCTAAGCAATTTAAGTACATTCTTCTTTTCTTTCTGTTGTCAAATCCATCAATACCCCATTCAAGTCTATCATCCTGTGTAAAACTCCTCTGATATTTATCTATGAAATATTTTATTAGTTTCCACATTAATGTTTAATATCTCTAATAATTAATGTATTATTTACATGTGATTTAACTGTGTTGCACTTTTCTATTTTCAAACTTCTCTCTTTGGAGTATGAAAAAATAAGCACTTTTCTAATTTGATAGCAAAGTTAAATTGGTACAAACACTCTGGAACAACATTTGGCAACATACGCTAAGAAATTTTGGCTTAACATCTCAAAGAGACACTCCATAACGCACAAAGATTTAAGCAGGAGAAGATTCATCACATCATTATTATTTTTGAACACAAATCATTTTATAACCTGAAAAGAGCTATGTGACATAGGTTATTACCAATACATAGTGATACAGAGGTGGTGGGTAAGAGGTGTGGGCCACACTGAAGTTTGAGTGCCTAGGTTCAGAGCACCACTCTGCT
The DNA here is from genome assembly GCA_006410875.1 of Neotragus pygmaeus. NCBI lineage: Eukaryota > Metazoa > Chordata > Mammalia > Artiodactyla > Bovidae > Neotragus > Neotragus pygmaeus. The sequence continues at coordinate 1,703,992 of SJYV01034294.1, read as the reverse complement.
ATAGGCCAGCAGCATGATAGGCATGGTAATCAGTTCAGTTCAGTTGCTCAGTCGTGTCCGACTTTTTGCGACCCCATGAATCGCAGCACGCCAGGCCTCCCTGTCCATCACCAACTCCCAGAGTTCAAACTCATGTCCATTGAGTCCATGATGCCATCCAGCCATCTCATCCTCAGTCGTCCCCTCCTTCTCCTGCCCCCAATCCCTCCCAGCATCAGAGTCTTTTCCAATGAGTCAACTCTTCTCATGAGGTGGCCAAAGTACTGGAGTTTCAGCTTTAGCATCATTCCTTCTAAAGAAATCTCAGGGTTGATCTCCTTCAGAATGGACTGGTTGGATCTCCTTGCAGTCCAAGGGACTCTCAAGAGTCTTCTCCAACACCACCATTCAAAAGCATCAATTCTTTGGTGCTCAGCCTTCTTCACAGTCCAACTCTCACATCCATACATAAGCACAGGAAAAACCATAGCCTTGACTAGACGGACCTTAGTCGGCAAAGTAATGTCTCTGCTTTTGAATATACTATCTAGGTTGGTCATAACTTT
>SJYV01034294.1:1682593-1702876 GCA_006410875.1 Neotragus pygmaeus | reverse complement strand
CTTTGTTGGCAAAGTAATGTCTCTGCTGTTGAATATGCTGTCTAGGTTGGTCATAACTTTCCTTCCAAGGACTAAGTGTCTTTTAATTTCATGGCTGCAGTCACTATCTGCAGTGATTTCAGAGCCCCAAAAAATAAAGTCAGCCACTGTTTCCCCATCTATTTCCCATGAAGTGATGGGACCAGTTGCTATGATCTTCGTTTTCTGAATGTTGAGCTTTAAGCCAACTTTTTCACTCTCTTCTTTCACTTTCATCAAGAGGCTTTTTTAGTTCCTCTGCACTTTCTGCCATAAGGGTGGTGTCATCTGCATATATGAGGTTATTGATATTTCTCCCAGCAATCTTGATTCCAGCTTATACTTCTCCCAACCCAGAATTTCTCATGATGTACTCTGCATATAAGTGAAATAAGCAGGGTGACAATATATAGCCTTGATATACTCTTTTTCCTATTTGGAACCAGTCTGTTGTTCCATGTCCAGTTCTAACTGTTGCTACCTGACCTGCATATAGGTTTCTCAAGAGGCAGGTCAGGTAGTCTGGTATTCCCATCTCTTTAAGAATTTTCCACAGTTTATTGTGATCCACAAAGTCAAAGGCTTGGCATGGTAATAAAACTCTCTAAGTATTTATTTATCATGGAGATGATAAAATAACTACTTCACAGAGCTGTTAACAGAATCAAAAAAATACAAACCAAAACTTTTAACACATTGCTTGATACATAATAAGTGTTCAGCAAATGCTACCTACTAAAACTATGTTTTTGTTTTGGTTTGTTCTTTAATTTTATTAAATAATTGACATATGTCCCCATAAAAATGTAAGGTGTACAGTAGAACAGTTGACATATTGTGTAACAATTAACATAATAAGTGTAGTTAGCATGCATCATCTCAAAGGCAAAGGCAAAGCACTCGCTCAGTCGTGTCCGACTCTTTGCAACCCCGTGGACTGTAGCCTACCAGGCTCCTCTATCCGTGGGATTTTCCAGGCAAGAGTACTGGAATGGGCTGCCACTTCCTTCTCCAGGAGATCTTTCCAACCCAGGGATCGAACCCAGGTCTCCTGCATTGCAGGCAGACGCTTTACCATCTGAGCCACGAGGGAATCATCTCATATATATAAAAGAAAAAAAGGGAAAAAAAATCCCTTGTAATGAGAACTCTTAGGCTTTATTCTGTTAACTTCTCTAGATAATCATCATGCTGTACACTATATTGCTAGTAATTATCTTACAGGTATGCTGTGCTTAGTCGCTTAGTCATGTCCGACTCTGCAACCCCATGGACTATAACCTGCCAGGCTCCTATGTCGATGGGGATTCTCTGGGCAAGAATACTAGAGTTGGTTGCCATGCCCTCTTCCAGGGGACCTTCACAACCCAGGGATTGAAGCCAGGTCTCCCACATTGCAGGCAGATTCTTTACTGTCTGAACCACCAGGGAAGCCCAATTATCTTATAACTAGATGTTTTTACCTTTGACCATCTTCCTCTAATGCTTCTTCCTCCCACCCCACCTTTGGTGACCACAAACCTGATCTCCTTTTCTATAAATTTGAATGTTTTTGTCTTATAGATTTTCTTATTATATGTGAGATTATGCAATATTTGTCTTTCTCTGCCCAACTTTACTTAGCATAATGCCCACAGGAACCTCAACCACCAGGAAACATTGCTGCAAATGACAGGATTTCCTCATTTTCTTATGGGTGAATAATACTCATACATATATGTAATTTATATAGGGTTTAGTCCCGAAGTCATGTCTGACTCTTTTGAGACTCCACAGACTGCCACCAGGTTCCTCTGTCTATGGGATTTCCCAGGCAGCAATACTGGAGTGGGTAGCTGTTTCCTTCTCCAGGGGCTCTTCCTAAGCCAGGGATCAAACCCATGTCTCCTGCACTGGCAGATAGATTCTTAACCACTGAGCCACCAGGGAAGACACACACACACACACACACACAAAACAACTTCTTTATCCATTCATAAGTTTTGATGGAAATGTGGGTTGTTTTCGTGTCTTGGTTGTTGTAAATAATGTAGCTTTGAACATGGGGTGCAGCTATCTTTTTTAGTTAATGGTTTCATTTGTTTTGGACATATTCCCAGAAGTGAAATTACTGGATTATATGGTAATTCTTTTTAATCTTTGAGGATCCACCATACTGTTTTTCATAGGGATTGTACCACTATTTACAATTTACAATCCCACCAACAATGCACAAGGGTTTCCTTTTCTTCTCATTGTCGTAAGCATTTCTTATATCCTTTTTTTTTTTTTTTTTTTTTGGTGCTAACCATTCTAACAAGCATATGATAACATCTTAGTGTGGTTCTGACTTGCATTTTCCTAACTACTAGTGATCTCAGCATCTTTTCAAGTATCTGCATCATTATTTTTAATACAGAATATGCAACAAACCACCCACAAATCCTATACTATTTAAAAACTTGAACAAGTTAATTTATGCTTTGGCTATAAAATGAATATTAAAATTCTCTTCAAAGAATGTGATTTTGGTTTTATTATTGTTCTTATGGTTTCTTGTTGTTATCAATATTTCTTTCACTACCATCCCCAACCTTCAAGGCTTCCACGTGATCTATTCAACTTTCCCAACTTCAGAATTCCTAATTTTTTCAGAATAACTGAGAGAAATGAGTCAAAGGAGCCCTTCAGCTTTCCCACTACCATATTTAATGAAGTAGTTATCCCCTCTCTTCCATGTCTGTCCTACCAAGTCAGAGAGTTTGATAAAAGATCATCACCTCAGTTGCTCTGCATTATAAATATTTCAAGTCACATGCATTTGTTGAGACTTTATTTGATATAGAAAAAAGTGTTATAAAATTAATCTTTTTTATCCATTTTCTTATATTTGGTAGCCCTAGAATGGATATCATCAAATTCATTTTTATTACCTCTCTGCTGGTATCTCACAACTGGGGGAGTAGGAGGTGCTCTAGGGACTAATACACACAGACATATGGGATTTTGTGGGGCTGAGCCCATCATTTTAGTTTATGGGCTTTAGAATCATATAGTCTATATGTTCAATTTCCCAGCCCAGCATGGTGTTTAATGAAGCTGTTTAAAGTTATGGTCATAAAAAGTCTTATTTTTATTGAAAGGAAAGAAATGCTTTTGAGGAAATGTTATAATAGAAAAGAGGGATAGAAAATTAAAATGCAGTTTGATCCTATCTATATAAGATAATATGCCCATATGGAAGATGTATACTAATATAGATTCCCTCTCATGAAGGAGAATCTTGCTCTGAGGATTAAAATATTTGGGGATATTTTTAAACTATACAAGCCACCACTGCTTACAAATGTAAGATTTATAGCAATTACTATTAAAGACTCCATTTCTCCCGGCCTCTTCCTCCACACATACACACACATACACACATGCACAAGCATATATTTTGAAAGCCATTAGATAACTGAAATTATTGATGGAAGTGTCTTTAAACATGTAAACTGTTAGAAGCAAACAGCATAATAGAGAATAATTGCTCAGAAATCTTGAGTGGTTAATGTTGGGTAGTGAGATATGAGTAATTTTGTAACCGTTATTGTTCATGTTTTCTGTAATAAGAGTGTAATTTTAGAATCAGGAAAAAACAAATATTTATATATTATTTTTTCTAAATTTAAGCAGAGCACTTGTGTGTCAAAACAAACTGGCAGACTCTGATATCTGCTCTCAATTTCTCCCTTTTTAAAATCTCATCAACATTGGAATACAAAAGAACTAATCTTTGTAACATTCTGCATTGATAATATCTAACCTTCTGTCCTCCTGGAAGTCATGAAAGCTGGTCACTGAGTTAGTCATGACCTGTCACAGCACATGAACACACATCACCAGGGAAAAATATAGCGGCAGTAAGGTCACAAAGAGTCAGAAACGCCTGAAGTGACTTAGCATGCACAGTAGAAGTCACAGTAACTTGTGTGCATGCTAAATCATTTCACATGTCTGACTCTTTGCCACTGTATGGGATGTAGCCCGTCAGGCTCCTGTGTCCATGAAATTTTCTAGGCAAGAAATCGGTGTGGGCTGCCATGCTCTCCTCCAGGGGATCTTTTTCACTCAGGGATTGAACCCACATCTCTTGTCTGGCAGGCAGGTTCTTTACCAGCAGGTACACTTGGGAAGCCCAGCAGTAACTTACTGACTTAGCTCTTTGAGGCACTATTCTCATTGTTTTATGTACATTAATGCATGGAATCCTCACATCCCTATAAGGTAGCTACTCCTTTTGTTTCTCAGTGAGGAAACAAACTAAGACACAGAGAAATTTTAAAATCTGCTCAAGGTCACCTATTAAAAGAAGGGTAGAGCTCAGAGTTAAGGCCATATGGACCAGTTCCAGAATTCACTCTTAATCCAGTGCTTAAGTAAATAATAAGTAATTCAATTGGCATCAAAACTCTATGCTCCATTTTCACTTGACTTCTAATTATGTCTAAAACTTCTTTCTAAGCATGATTTCTGACATACCACAAGCTCTCATTAAAGAAATACAGACTATTTTAAATATTTTTATGTTATTACTATTATTATGTCTCTTTTCATTATTTCACTTCCCTATATTATTTATTTCATCTGTAAAGAATTATGAGATGTCGGTCTTTCACTCTACACACCCGATGAATTTCTTTTTTAATTTTTCATAGCTCGATAATTGATTGAATTTATTAATGCTTTTGTTACATAGAATAGGATTTCTTATCTTCCTTTCTCCCATAATTTCTAGGGTTGGCTTCAGCATGAATGATCGTATACTTAAGAGGCACCATCATCGCAACCATCCAAAACCTATAAGGAGAATACTTATGTGATCCTACCATTTACAATGTTGCAGATCAGTAATGTTGGTTAGAATCTACAGTTAAATTATTCAACAGATGGCTTGTGTGTCACTGGATAAATAATGTGAATTTCAACTTCTTAATAAATTCCTTAGTATCACTCATCTTTTGACATTATAGTTGGTTTTTAGCAGCGTCATACTATTTGTCAGTCATTCTGTTGTATTTCCTTAGTAAGTTACTCATTCATTCACTTATTCATTCATCAACATTTATTCAGCTCTAGCTTTCAAATAGTATAATTGTTAGAGGTAATAAGCCTCCCAAAGTCAATTGCAACATAAGACAGTCTTCTATGGAAATAAAGGAAGGACATGTGATGAGCCTTGAGAGTGGGAAGAAGGGTGGTAAGATGATGATCTTCTTAAAAACCAGATAAATAAGAGACTGCTTGAAAGTGCTGGAATTAGTTAAGAACAAGTGTGGATGTGGATGTGAGTGTATATGCTCGTGTGTGCATGTGTGTGTACGTGTGTGAGTATGAGTCTCTATGAGTTCACAGTGTGGGGAGGGAAGGAGTGAAAGAGAAAAACTTAAGAGATAGGAAGAAGAATCCCCCTAAAGAAAGAAAGCAGTCTGTTATGTGGTATCATGGCCTGTCCCTGCAATCACCATCCAGCATGAATACCGGAAAGGACAATGTCAAAACGGTTTGTAGAGGCTAGACACCTTCAGTCTTTCACTTACACATAAATCCATTTAACAAATATGTAGTTGACCCCTGGAGTATTCCAAGCCTATTTCAGGTTTAGAGAATATAATAATCAACAAGTCAGGCTAAGTTGATGCCTAAAAATACCTGTAATCTAGTTCAATAAATAGAAAGCAAAAACTATATATAAGATGAAGAAAGAGTCCATGTTACACAAATGCATTTTAATCTTGTACCGAAGATACAGGAAGGCACTGAAGAGTTTCCAGCAAGGAGCTTTGGAAGCCAATCTTACATTAAGCAAGGCCATACTGGCATTACCCTGGACAGGCTTGTATACAGGGCCAGTTAGTAAGTAACTATATTAGTAGAGTTATGACAAGCATCTGAATTGAGGCCTAAAGACAGAGAGAAATGGGTGAGGAAGAGGGAGGAGGTAAGAAGCATGCCAGGTTTCTGGTATGAAATTTTAGGTGAATGATGGTGGCTCTAAGGCAGAAAATATGGAAAGATCTGATTACTGTGAAAGTGAACGTAAAGTCGCTCAGTCGTGTCCGACTCTTTGCGACCCCGTGGACTGTAGCCCACCAGGCTCCTCTATTCATGAGATTCTCCAGGCAAGAATACTGGAGTGGGATGCCATTTCCTTCTTGGGAGAGCTGAATGGAGATGAGGAGTTTAATTTTGACCATGTGGAGTATGGGGTGCCGATGGGATTTATAAGCAGAGCTGTTGAGTTAACCTGAGTACTAGGTCTGAGATGAAAATATAAATGTATTCTTTGGTATTATGGGACAACAGATACAAATATGGGATGACATGTAATTATCATATCTTAGAAATTGTGTCATATCATAGAAAGATGCAGGATGCAGGATGCTTGGGGCTGGTGCACGGGGATGATCCAGAGAGACGTTGTGGGGTGGGAGGTGGGAGGGAGATTCAGGATTGGGAGCTCGTGTACACCTGTGGTGGATTCATGTCGATGTATGGCAAAGCCAATAGAGTATTGTAAAGTAAAATAAAGTAAAAAAAAAAAACCTATTTATATTTACAATGTAGGGTAATACTATATATTGTTTTAAAGTATATTCAGTATTTCATGTACATCTTCCAATTTAAATATATAAAATGGACTTTACTATTAAAAAAAAAAAAGAAAGACCATGCACAGTTTAAAAAAAAGGGACACAGACAGATATCAGAATCAATACTGTTCTAACTAGGTTGGCGTATCTGCAAGAAATCAAAATATACAGGTTATTAGGGAAACTTCAGACCATATAAGAATTTCTAGAGCTTGCATTTAGACTTTCTTTTAATTTTTTAAAACTATGTATGATCTCCCTGAGTTGATAACTTCTATTTTTAAACAAGAGATAAATATCAGTATGTTGCTGTTGTTTAGTCACTAAGTTGTGTCCAACTCTTTGCGACTGTCCAACTCTTTGTGACCCCTACCAGGCTCCTCTATCCATGGGGTTTCCCAGGCAAGAATACTGGAGTGAGTTGCCATTTCCCTCTTGGCAGGGGGGCTCTTTCCAACCCAGAGATTGAACTTGTATCTCCTGCACAGACAGGCAGGTTCTTTACCCCGTGTGCTTTGTCGCTCAGTCGTTACTCTGCAACACCATGGACTGCAGCCTTTCAGGCCCCTATGTCCATGAGGATTCTCCAGAGAAGAATACTGGAATGGCTTGCCACCTCCTTCACCAGAGCATCTTCCCAACACAAGGATCAAACNCATTCAGAGTTAAACTTTAAATCAAGGAAAAATAAGTGGGAAGCTGATATTTGCCATGCTCATGGAAGAGAATCAGGACTCCTTTCAATGCAATGAAAAAGATTATTTACTCTGAATTTTGGAAGACAACACAAGAGATGTGTATAAGAGACAGCCCGCATTGCAGGCATATTCTTTGCTGACTGAGCCACCAGGGAGGATCTCACAAAAGATGAGAGAAAAGAAGGAAAACAAGAGAAAGTGATATATATTATTGAAATATAGTTAATTATATATGTGTCTTCTTCCCTATATTGCTTTTTGAGGACATTATATGCATCTCTAATAAACATTCAGGAACATATGATAAAGTGTTTAGTAAATACATCTAAGTATATCTATTCTGCACATTTTGCCCACAAACTCTCCCTTATTGGATACCTGACTAAATATAATTTATTTGTTTTATTGACAAAGTATAACTCCATCTTACTATCAACTAGTCTCAAGATAGAAAATCTAGGACCTCACAAATGCATTTGTTAAACCTATAGATAGAACTCAAAGTATTTTTAAAAGAATCCTTTATTTGCATTTTCAAATAGAAAATATACCTCCAATTATATGTCCAAGATCACAAGTACATCTTGGAAATTAAGCTCTTTCTATATAACTAACATAACATCTTATGTATTTCCAGCATCTAAACAAAGTAAATTGGTTCAATTATACTTTGTTTTATAAATTAACATTTTAACCTAGTATATGTATCTTATTATGAATGTTTTTCATTAAAACCATACTTTTATTGCCTTGAAGAAATAGGCAATACATGATCATCTGTGAAACTATCTGCAAAGAGTCCCTTTCTGATCCCCTAATCCATCTTCAGAGCTATGTGCGAGCGGCCACCTTACCATGAGCCCTCCTCTCTCCTGGCTGCAATTGCTTGGACCAAGGGCAGACATTTGCTCTAAGCAGAGTCAATGACTCTCTGCAGTAAATTCTTAGATACAGAACTAAGAGAAAACACAGTCTCTTTCTGTTGTGTAGGGCTGAGATATAAATTTCCAGGAATTATAGTGGTCATATTTTCTATAAGACGAAAACCAGTCTTCAGCAAGAGAGAGCAAGGAAGAAAACAGAAAGAAGTAGAGTCTAGATATAAATGAATGTCATCGATCTTCAAACCCTGGTTCTATTAGTTCCAAAGGCACAGATGCAACTCTGCTTTCCCCATATCTTGATTGATCTAACTTTTCTCCTAGATTATTTAAGATAATAATATCCTTTCAATAATCTCATCCTTCTACTTAAGCTAGTTCAAATTGGGTATCTGTGATTTACAGCATACATTGTCCCACTTGATCCATTTATTAAAAATTTACCATCATATTTGAGGCCTCAGAGACCCAGAGCAGACAGCTGGCTCTGAGCCTCCTTTAGAAAGTTAAGACTTTGCTACGACTGCATCTTTGGAACAATCACCGTCACAATGGAGCAAATCAAGGATGTTTGTCTGCTTCCCCCTGGATGCTGATAGGAAAAAAAAAAAATCTTTCTCCTTCCTGATAGAAAAACTGCTAACCTACCATAACAAAAGAGAGGATGCTATATGCAGAGATTCTGAAAAGGACATCACAGTGGTGCTGCTAAGAACACCGTTAGAAATAAATATGAACCACTCTGGAGAGACACCCTACACCAGAAGACACAGGATACTCTAAGTTGAACTTCACAAGAGATGAGTTGACAATAGAGAATTATAAAATAAAGCAACCTACCATCAGCGAGAATCTATCAAACACCCAAACAATAGGATTGTATCCTAAACACTGCAGATAATAAAGCAATCTGATGAATTTTTTAAAGCTGTGTATAAAATTAGAGGCATAAAAAGACAAATCAGAAATATAAGAATAAAATAATACAATTATAAAAAATATAGAATCATAGATATGAGGAATAGAGGCATGGAAATTAAAAAGTCAGTTGTTTGGGAGGGGCGGTTACTATAGTTAAAGCTGTTTCTCAGTATTCAGATCTCCTCCCGGGCATACTTCTCCATCCCCTTGAAGTGGAGGGGAGGAAGTTGATGAAGTTAAAGTGAGGCAATGTGATTTGGCATTACATGTCAGTGGAAGGACGTGTGTCACATTTGAGCTGAGGTCCTAAGTGTGCAAAGAGGGTCGAATGGAAGAAGAGATGGTGATCAGAGACATTTATAAACATATAGGTAAATGTAAACAAATATTCACTGTGTAAAAACTACAGTCATAATAATTTGGGATTACCAAAACAAAGTGAAATAAAAATACTGAAAACACAAAAATAAAAAAGTTTACCATCCTATTTAATTATATAAATTTGTTTTCATAAATTTATATTTTGTGTTTATTGCATGCCTTACATTGTATGTTAGAGAATATGGCATTTGAAACTTATTTTTCCATAATGTTATACTTTTCTTTCATAATGGCCCCTATACTCAGTCTATCTGTGTTAGCCCCTTGGGTAACACAAAAATTCATCAGAAGGCCCTTGGATGATAGATCCCTATTACATAAGTGTGACATTGCAGCCCTTTTAAAGTATTATTATTTAGTATTTCTTTTAACAACTGTTGTTTCACTTATTTATTGATTGCACCAGCTGTAGATTGAAGGCTAGGTTCCCGGCTTCTTGCTCTCCACACATCTCAGTTAATTTCTGTTTATAGCATCATCTAATGGGTGTTCTTATGTGGCATTTTTGGCTACGACTTTTAATTAAAAGAATATCTTTATGATACTGAAATTTAAAATTAGGAAGATTTAACTACTACTTTTATTATATAACATTTTATTTTATAATATATTACTTTGATGGTCTAATCAACCTGAACTTCTGCTTAAACAGCCTGTAAATAGGAACACAGAAGTAATTAGATGTTTTTGAAAGAAAATAAATTTAACAGATAAACATCTTAAAAACTCAAAGAGACGGATACATTATTCCCAGTTGTAGGTATTATCTTATGAAGTCAGGAAAATAGGGAAGTGTGAAAATACTAAAAATTAAATAATCGGCTTGATTTTAGCACATATTTTTCTATTTAAAGCCCTGAAATAACATTCTTTTTTAGATTTTCATGCACTTCACAAATTTTAAGAATTTTTCAAAGTCAACTTGGTATTCTATCAAGTTGATAATTTATCAACAGTTGATAGATAATATTTCTATTATGGTCTTTAAAATTTAAATATTTAATAAAATCCATGGTATTTACTCAATTCCTTGATTTGTTTTGTACATGATTTTCTAAGTGGAGAGATTTATTAAGTCAAGACTCAGCATAGAGCTGAATGGAAACTGCAAAGAGACGGAAAATTGGAATAGACAATGCAACTAATGCTTGATCTTTAAAAATGTCCCAATTTAAATGTTAGTTTTGCCTTGAAAATTCTGCAAGAAGTCTGGCCAATAGGACAATCCATTTTCAACTGAAGACTTTCTTCTTACTTCACCAATGGAATTAAGGCTATACATCATGATTTTGTCATGTTTTCATACCTAATGCCACAAACAGAAACAATGATATTACCTCTTAACATCCCTTCTATCTCAGAATGTGAAATATCCTATTTATCATGTAGCACTTGCCTCCTATCTTTGCCCTTGATATCATTTTCTCTTATTTTCCCAGATACCACATCTCTCCAGTTAATTGAGCTTCTCTAGCATTTTCAACTTTTTTTTTTTTTTTTTGGTACTTTGATAGCAGCTTTTAAACATTCATGGCTAAAATGGCAAAGAATCTGCCTGCAATGCCTGAGACCTGGGTTCAACCCCTGGGTTGGGAAGATCCCCTGGAGAAGTACATGGCAACCCACTCCAGTATTCTTGTCTGGAGAATCCCATGGACAGAGGAGTCTGGGGGGCTACAGTCCATGGGGTCACAAAGAACCGCATATAACTAAGCAACTAACACTTTTAACATGTCATGCCTCCCTTATCTCTTCATTATCAATATATATATGTGTGTGTGTTTTATTTTTCTAATTGATGCTATTAAGGTGCAATGAAATGCACTCATTTTGAGTGTGTACTTTGATGCATTTTGACAATCAATATATAGAACATTTCCAACACAACAGAAAGTATTATTATGCCCTTTTGCGGTCAATAATCCATTCAATCCCTCTACCCAAAACAGCCACCGATTTCCTTTGCCACAACAAATTAGTTTTGCCTGTTCTAAAATCCCATACTACCTATATGAAATCATATGCTATACATGGCTTTTTTTGCTCAGTATATTATATTTGAGATATATTCAGGTTGTATGTATCAATAGTTGATTCCTTTTAAATTAATGGATAACATTCCATTATATAGGTATACCATAATTTGTAATATAGTTTTAGTTTTTATATTGAGGCCTATGATTGACTTTGTTAATTTTTATATATAAGGTCATTTACAGTTCATTCTTTTTTCAAAATAGATGACAAATTATCACAGGAGCATTGGTCAAGCATGTTTTCCTTTCTCCACTGAATTACCCTGTTAATCTCTGTCAAAAAAAAATAAATCTTATATACAAGGATCTATTTCTAAATTCTCAGTTCTTTTTTGTTTACTATGTGGATTGTTAGCACCACTTTGATTAGTATAGTTATATAATATCTTAAAACCTAGTATGGTGAGTCCTCAAACTTATTCTTCCTTTTTCAAAAGTGTTTTACTTATTCTTGATTTTTAAATTTTACATAAATTTTAGAATATGTATGAATTATTTTTCAAAAACTTTACTGAACATTTTAATGGGACTGCATGAAATCTACAGATCAATTTTGGGGAAAAAAACATCTGCTAGTATTGAATTTTCCATTTCAAAAACAAAATGTCTTCTATTTCTTCAGATCTTTTTAAAATTCCCTTTAACTCTGTTTAATATTTTTGATTTATAGACATTGCACAAAATTTACCTCCAAATATTTAATGGATTTGGGTGCTTTTGTAAATGAAACTATTTAAATTTACAATTTTTCATTTCTTTATGTAAAAAATATAATGGATTTTTACATAATGATCTTGTATCCTGACATACTGCTAAACTCACTTATTAGTTCTAGTAATTTTTTGGTATACATCTTATAAGCTTTTACACATATAATCATAAGTACTCATATCATCTGCAAATAAAGATAGTTTCATTCTTTTCTTCTTAATATGTATAATGTTCTTTTCCTTATTTATTGCACTGGTTTGAACTTCCTGTACAATGTTAAATAGAAGTGGTGAGAGTGGACACCTTGCTTTGTCCTTGATCTTACAAGTAGTTCAGTCTTTCAAATTAAGTTTGATGGTAAATAATGGTTTTTCATAGCTGTCCTCTAATATTCTGAGGAAGTTCTTGCCCATCCCTAGTTTGCTGATAGCTTTTATCATCATTAACTCATTAAATATTCTTNGAAGGTGAAGTTGAATGGTTCTATGAAGACCTCAAAGACCTTTTAGAACTAACACCCCCAATAGATATCCTTTTCATTATAGGGGACTGGAATGTAAAAGTAGGAAGTCAAGAAATACCTGGAGTAACAGGCAAATTTGGCCTTGGAGTATGGAATGAAGCAGGGCAAAGGCTAACAGAGTTTGTTTGTTTGTTTTTTGCATACCGCTGGCTAAAGAATCCCAGTATCTTTTTGCCTTTGAGTGGAAAGCCCCAGGATAAAAACAACAACAGATGACTTGGACAGTATTACCTCATGGGTTCAGAGACAGCCCCCACCTGTTTGGACAGGCCCTTAGCTGGGATCTCCTAGATTTGGACCTGGGACCTAACAGGGAAATATTACAATATGTAGATGACTTACTAATCTGCTCTCCAGATGAGAAAAATGCCCAACAACATGCAATTCAGTTTCTAAACGTTTTGGCAGAGAGGGGATATAAAGTCTCCCGCGCTAAGGCACAGATGGTTGAGACAAAGATCATTTACCTGTGATTTCAGACTACACAGGGATCAAGGAGGCTGTCCTCTGATCAGGTACAAGGAATCCTCCAGTTGCCCTCCCCCATGACTTGAAAATAATTGTGAGCTTTCCTGGGGCTAACTGGGTATTGTAGAATCTGGATACCCAACTATGGTTTAATTGCCCAGCCCTTATATGAAAGCTTTAAGGGATGAGATGATTCAATCCCACTGATGTTGGGAACTCCTCAAAAGAAGGCAGAGGCTACACTAAAACAGGCCTTGACTCAAGCACCTGCCTTGAGGTTGCCAGACCCAGAAAAAGCATTCCAACTTTATGTCCATGAAAGAGAGGGAAGTGTTAACTCAAAGGTTAGGATCTGAGCCCCAGCCTGTAGCTTACTTATCCAAAAGGCTGAATCCTACTGCCCGAAGCTGGCCCCCCTACATTTGTAATCGTGCAGCTTTTGCAATCATGATAGAAGATGCTTTAAAACTCTCCTTTGGGAGCAAACTAACTATTTTTACCAGCCACCAAGTAAAACAACTCCTAAATGGGAGAGGCCATTTATGGATGTCTGATCAAAGAATCCTCAGATATCAAGTAACGCTGAAGGAAAACACAGGCCTCACTATATCCCCTTGTGAAGTTCTTAATCCAGCCACCATCCTGCCTACCCCTGAGGGCTCTCTCCCCTTTCACTCTTGTCTAGAAACCTTGGACCACTGGACAAAACCCCGAGAGGGATTGTTAGAAGATCATCTGACCAATCCTGAGGGAATCTGGTACTCTGGTGGACGCAGCATTGTCTTGGATTGAAAAAGAAGAGCCAAGTATGCAGTAGTCTCCAATTTTGAGATCATAGGGGCTAAGCCTCTGGCACCAGGTACTTCAGCCCAATTAGCTGAGCTCACAGCCCTGACTCGAGCTTTAGAGCTGGGAAAAGGAAAAAGAATAGCCATTTACATGGATTCCAAGTATGCCTTTCTGGTGCTACATGCACATGTGGCTATTTGGAAAGAAAGGGGCCACTTGACCACCCGAGGGTCCCTAATCAAATATGGTGATCAAATTCTTAGACTCTTGGAGGCAGTCCATCTGCCCACTGAAGTTTCAGTCTTCTACTGTAAAGGACACCAAAGAAGGAGCATAGAAGTGGCACGAGGGAACCAAGCAGCCGATCAGGCAGCTATGAGAGAAGCATTACAGAACCATGACCTAATAAGGGTTGCCACCCTAGTTTCACAGACTAATTTGCCAAAAACTTATTCATATATTGAAGGTGAGACTCTTAAAGCTAAGAGTGACGGCTTTCAAGAAGATCATATGGGGTTGTTCCAAAAGGAGGGACTCCTTTTTCTGCCTGGAAACCTCCAATGGACGTTGGTTAACTCCTTACATGCCACCACTCATTTAAGGGAAAAGGCCCTCCAAAGATTACTAGAAAGGTCCTTCAGAGGAACAGGCTTCCAAACAACTATAAGACAAGTGGTCTCTTCTTGTTACACTTGCCAATCAAACAACCCCCAAGGAGCTGAAGACCCCAGCTGGCCCAGCCTGTCCAACAATATGGGGCCTACCCAGGAGAAGACTGGCAGATGGACTTCACCCAGATGCCAGTTTCTCAAGGGTATAAATACCTATTAGTCATGATAGATACATTCACAGGATGGATTAAAGGCTTTCCCAGCTGGACTGAGAAGGCTGAGGAGATGGTAAAAAACTGCTCCATGAAATCATTCTAAGCTTTGGTCTTCCCAGGTCATTACAAAGTGACAATGGACATCATTTACTTCTAAGGTCACCCAAGGGGTCTCTAAAGCATTGGGCATTACTTATTATCTCCATTGTGTCGGGAGGCCTCATTCTTCAGGAAAAGTAGAAAGAGCCAACCGACACTTAAAATCAGCGATAAAAAAGATAATCCAGGAGACCTCCCAGGATGGAAGGAGGCTTCTCCTCTGCACCCGTATTGCAGGTTGGTCTTAGTCCTTATGAGATGCTATATGGGAGACCTTTTGTTTATGTCAATGACCTCTTCCTAGATCCAGAGGTTTAGACCCTCCAGTCTTATACCAAGGCCATTGGGTAATTCCAACAGATATACGCTTGTGGGATATGAACCAGAACCCAAAAGATTCTAAGGAGTCACCACTATATGCTCCAGGGACTCAAGTCCTAATTAAAGTCTGGAAAGATGGGTGCCCAAAGGCTCAACTCCAGCCCACATGGAAGGGCCCCTGCCCTGTAATACTTTTTACCCCCACAGCAGTCCAAGGTACCAGGACGTGACGCCTGGATTCACTACTCACAAATCAAGTAGTGGAAGAAAACAGAAGAGGACACTCAATACTCCTGTGAGCCCCTGGGAGATATCAGATACCTATTCAGGACTACTAATGAGTGCCATTCTAATGAACACCCCCAAAACTGGTCTCTGGGGATAAGATTTCTGAGTATAACTCTAAAGAGCCAACACAGCTTGGCAGGGATAGTACTCTAAAACAGATAAGAGATAGATCTTCTGATCCCTAAACAAGGAGGGACTTGAGCCATCCTGGTGATGTGAATTTGGAATTGGCTAATGCCCCTACTAGTCCTTGTTATGCCATATTGATGCTGCTTATGATTGTTCCATGTACTGTCAATTGTCTAACCTGTTTTGTCTCTGCCCAGATCAAGCTACAACATGCAGTGCCAGTTCAACAAAAATATAAAACTACAGCTGACCATGAAAAATATCACTGACCCTTAGATGGACACTGCTTTAAGGACTCTGAGGCCTGAGACTAGCAAGAGGGGGAGGCCCAGTACCTCTCACCGTCCCAGTTCAGCAGGAAGTAGCCAGAAAGACCTCGATGCCCCTATTCCCAAAGAATTGGGCCTCCCTTCTCTTGAGGGGGAATGTTAGGTAGTTAGAATAGAAAAGGAGTCCGGAATGGCTGCGGCTAAAAGATAAGGAAGAAAAAACCCCGTGAAAATAGAACAAAGGAAGATCCAGTACTGGAGTGAGACCCCAGGTAGAACAAACAACACTCCTGGCTAACTCAATTTACATAGAGCAGGCGCAGGGGAAAAGGAAAACATAGAAAAAGAGGTGCCAAAGGACTCTCTCTCTCCCCCGCATGCTGGGGTGCTCTTCTCTTTGCCTCTTTGGGTCGACATGCCTTCATGCTGCGACGATGGATTTTCCTGTTATTATCTAAATAAAATAGAGCTGTAACATGGAGCTATAACACGGTCTGTTTGAGACCTGAGAGCTATAACGCGGTCTGTCCAAGACCCGAGAGCTGTGACACGCTGAGGGCTCTAATGTCCGTCACTCCAAATCTTTGTTGTGGACAAGACAGAACTGAGGAGCATACACTCACCTGACAACTTGCTTCTGAGGGAACAAAAAAGAATGTGGAGGTCTTTCTTTAGCACATTCTCATTTCAGGGGGAAAGGTCAACAATTCAGATAAACCCTATTTTGTATCTCTATCGGGGTTACAAGGAGCCAGCCTTACTCAATTAGTGAAAAACTCTCTCTCCAACTTAGAGTAAGGGGCAAAAATTCTTCTGGAAAGATATGATCTTCAGTGTTTTAGATTACTTTGTTTAAATACAGACACATCTTATTTATTAAACTAAAAGATATTTGCATTCTAAGTGATGACGTTTCTGTTTTCATTTCCACTTCCTCCAAGATTTCTACCAATGAGTAACCTTTATTGGGTTGAAGGAGGAAGAGGGTGTTTAAAATGACATTCAGAAACAGGCATTCTACAGTGGACCAACAGAGTGGTGATTCAGTTACCTCCATCAGGCCATTGGCCACAGATGGTGGTTTTTCTGTGACAAACTCTGCTTCCTTTAGCAGTTTCCACGACCCAAGTCCTTGTCTTTTTCGTCATATTATGGTAGCCTCCCCTTCTCTCTACACTCCAACACATTCTTATGCATAGATACTTAAATAATTTCCTTTATGCAGATCTTGATTTCTTATCAGAAATCAATATTTTGAAGACTTTTTTTTTCTTCCTGGATTACTATCATTTTAAAATCAAAATATTTTGCAGTTGTTGAAAGCTCACAGAAATATTCCATGCCTGAGCTGACAGGAAATTGTAATCATATTGTCAAGCAATTGCTCTGACTGTGGCAAAGTGAGAATGTTAGATTACATGTGTCAGCATGTGAAGATAAGGGCTGCGCAGTGAACAGCGTGCTGAAGGCTTGATAGGAGACGGGGAGTTTATCGCTGTAAACTGCACCCTATTGTCGACAGTAGTGCCACCTCAGCATTCTTCCATTTGCATTAGGAACCCTTTATGATCAATAAAGTGTCTCAGTTGAACTATTTGGAAAGCATTCTGAACATTCCTGGAAGAGCCTGCTCTGTCAATTAATTTGTGCTAATCTGCAAGCCAGGGTTAAACAACTAATGGTTTCAAATGGGTGATATTGGTCTATCTTTCTCAGACCAGATCTAATAGCATTAATATATTCATTTCACATGAGCGACTATACAGCAAGAGAATAAATGCTTTTCCGCTAAAATGGATGAAATCCTTTATCTGGTAGCCAATTTTCTTGGGTATTGAAAGATTTATTGCCAATCTCTCCTGGTTTTTCCCCTGGTCACAGCAAGACCCTTAAGGTTCTTCATCACCTTCCTCTCCTCCCATGGCGACTTGCAGCCTCCACCAAGGATATCCATTATTCAGAGCCTCAGTGTGCTGTGGCTACTTCCACAGCTTCATCACTCAGCATCCACTGAGTCTTCTTCCCCAGAGGCAGGAGAAGGCTGTGGAGTCTGCGGTCAGTATGTGCTGGCTTCATTCTTTTATGCAAGTTCGCAGTCAGATATTTTAAGGTGCTATATTTATTATTCAGTTGCAAAACCAGGGCGATTTCTGTGACTGACATTGTGGTATATATACTAGATGTTTATTAAATAAATATATATTTTATGATGTGCATTATTTATTAAGCTAAACACTATTCTACTCAAGTGTATCTTTGGGGCCATTCTTTTTCTTTCTTTCTCTTTACATTCTTTTAGTTTCATTTTGCTTTATGAATTATTCCTGCTCATTAGGATCAGTATTCTGAAGACATTCTCTTGTAAGAGTTGGACACTTTGGGAAGCTACATTAACTCCTTCTGACCCTTTGGCCATCACTTTGTAATTGTTTGTTTCAATACCCTAAAGGGGACCTTAGCTTCCTGAGTTGATGAGTTAAACTTTCAGGATGCTGGTAGGCTCAGGGAGGCAAGTTTTAAAACAAACCCTGCAGATTTCCTCAGAGTAGTTTTGGGCACTCTACCTTGTTCACGTGGACTGTGAGTAATCTCAGCTGCTGAAAGTGCAGCAGACCCAGGGAACACTTAGGGTTTTTGACTTGTGTGTATTCACTACAGTCACCTCTGCTCCTTACTTTCCCCACCTTGCTTCACTGAAAACTCTTGGAGCCTTAGGGCAGTGCAGGTAGCTTTTGGGGAGCAGATGGTCATCTCATGAAAACCGCTTTTCATGTTAAAAAAAAGTCAGTGAGGGGCTTAATTTTCTTTTCAGGATAAAATCTAAAATAGGAAACAAACTGGCATGTATTCTGTTTCCGACACAGGTTTGTGGAGTTTCAAATACTTACAGTGTGGAAAAAGGTTACTTCTCACCTTCAGTGATTTGTTATATAAAAAAATGCATTATTTAACAGTTGTTAGATAAGCAGTAGCCTGTGATGTTATTAGAGGACATCAAATGAACTGGAGAGTCAACTTGGTATTTCATTTTTGTTTTTCTAGCCTAGCCTCTTTCAAAACATCCAGTACAATAGAGTATCTTGGGACTCCTGCTTTAAAGATAGGCATGAGAAATCTTGCAACTGTTTTATGAGTCCCCAGGTGA
The DNA here is from genome assembly GCA_006410875.1 of Neotragus pygmaeus. NCBI lineage: Eukaryota > Metazoa > Chordata > Mammalia > Artiodactyla > Bovidae > Neotragus > Neotragus pygmaeus. The sequence continues at coordinate 1,683,759 of SJYV01034294.1, read as the reverse complement.
ATAATAGGCCCACACTTAATATTTGTGGTTTTTACTTGGAGCCAGAGTATAAACGGAGGCTCTTGCCTGGCATGCTGGGCCCATGCAGAAGTCTATAGCTGGGGCCCTGTTGTTGGCTAGTCTATGGAGAGTACAGAAAGTCACCAGCAACACCAATTATCTGTTTCCTTGTATTATTCATCTTATGTATTTTGGAGTATTTTGTCTCTACCTATCCCAAATGTCTGAGCTTTTCAAGGCAACACTGGTGCAGCTTTTACAATCTTAGTAGTGCTTGGCACAGGGCTGTGGACATAGCAATAATAATGATATAATAATAATTTTACTGTTTTTTAACTGCATAAAGATTTAGGTTATATGAAACTCCTTATATCTCAAATCTGTGAGATAAATATTAGATGCAGATGCAAGGAAATTATATTTAAAGAAGAATGACGTATGACTTAGAAAATGCACCCCAGCAATTTAAGTCCATTGTTTCCAAGAAGCCTTTTGAGCCCTTTTCTTTCTCAAGTAGGCGCTTCATTCCAATCCCAAAGAAAGGCAGTGCCAAAGAATGTTCAAACTACTGCACAATTGCACTCATCTCACATGCTAGTAAAGTAATGCTCAAAATTCTCCAAGCCAGGCTTCAACAGTACATGAACATGAACTTCCAGATGTTCAACCTGGATTTAGAAAAGGCAGAGAAAGCAGAGATCAAATTGCCAACATCTGCTGGATCATCATAAAAGCAACTGAGTTCCAGAAAATCATCTACTTTGCTTTATTGACTACAACAAAGCCTTTGACTATATGGATTCACAACAAACNGATGTTCAACCTGGATTTAGAAAAGGCAGAGAAAGCAGAGATCAAATTGCCAACATCTGCTGGATCATCATAAAAGCAACTGAGTTCCAGAAAATCATCTACTTTGCTTTATTGACTACAACAAAGCCTTTGACTATATGGATTCACAACAAACTGTGGAAAATTCTTAAACAGTTGGGAAAACAAGACCACCTGCCCTGCCCTGAGAAATCTGGATGCAGGTCAAGAAGCAACCGTTAAAACTGGACATGGAACAACAGACTGGTTCCAAATAGGGAAAGGAATATGCCAGGCTGTATATTGTCGCCCTGCTTATTTAACTTATATGCAGAGTACATCATGAGAAATGGTGG
>SJYV01034294.1:1669105-1682543 GCA_006410875.1 Neotragus pygmaeus | reverse complement strand
TCCAAATTTGCTGGCATATGGAGTGCAGCACTTTCACAGCATCATCTTTCAGGATTTGAAACAGCTCAACTGGAATTCCATCACCCCCACTAGGTTTGTTCATAGTGATGCTTTCTAAGGCCCACTTGACTTCACATTCCAGGATGTCTGCCTCTAGGTGACTGATCACATCATCATGATTATCCAGGTCATGAAGATCTTTTAGTTCTCTGTGTATTCTTGCCACCAATTCTTAATATCTTCTGCCTCTGTAAGGTCCATACCATTTCTATCCTTTATCGAGCCCATCTTTGCATGAAATGTTCCCTTGGTATCTCTAATTTTCTTGAAGAGATCTCTAGTCTTTCCCATTTTGTTGTTTTCCTCTATTTCTTTGCATTGATCACTGAGGAAGGCTTTCTTATTTCTCCTTGCTATTCTTTGGAAATCTGCATTCAGATTTTCTCCTTTGCTTTTCACTTCTCTTCTTTTCACAGCTATTTGTAAGGCCTTCCCAGACAGCCATTTTGCGTTTTTTGCATTTCTTTTCCATGGGCATGGTCTTGATTCCTGTCTCCTGTACAATGTCACGAACCTCCATCCATAGCTCATCAGGGACTCTATCAGATCTGGTCCCTTAAATCTATTTTCACTTCTACTGTATAATCATAAGGGATTCGATTTAGGTCATACCTGAATGGTCTAGTGGTTTTCCCTAGTTTCTTCAATTTAAGTCTGAAATTTGGCAATAAAGTGTTCATAGTCTGAGCCTCAGTCAGCCCCCGGTCTTGTTTTTTGCTGATAGTATAGAGCTTCTCCATATTTGGCTGCAAAGAATATAATCAATCTGATTTTGCTGTTGACCATCTGGTGGTGTCCATGTGTAGAGTCTTCTCTTGTGCTGTTGGAAGAGGGTGTTTGCTATGACCAGTGTGTTCTTTTGGCAAAACTCTATTAGCCTTTGCCCTGCTTCATTCTGTATTTGAAGGCCAAATTTGCCTGTTATCCCAAGTGTTTCTGGACTTCTTACTTTTGCATTCCAGTCCCCTATAATGAAAAGGACATCTTTTTTGGAGTGTTAGTTCTAAAAGGTCCTGTAGTTCTTCATGGAACTGTTCAGCTTCAGCTTCTTCAGCGTTACTGGTTGGGGCATAGGCTTGGATTACTGTGATATTGAATGGTTTGCCTTGGAGACGAATTCAGAGATCATTCTGTCATTTTTGAGATTGCATCCAAGTACTGTATTTTCAATCCTACTCATCTACAATTAAAATGATGATTTCATCTTAGTGCAAAATACTGGCTGGGGCTTGGGGATGGATTAAACAAAACATAGACAAAAGCTCCAAAATACTTTATCTTTCCTTTGTATAATCTGCTTTTCATTTAGAAAATAATTTGTCTAGGCTTTATGTGGTTGTTCATCCAACAAATGTAGATATTTAAAGTTGGAATTGTATTATTTTAGATCCATTGATATAACAATAATAGAAAATTCTACTAATGCTGGCTTTATGCAGGGATTGGCATACTTTTTTATGTAATGGAGCTGATAGTTAATATATTAAACTTTGCAATCCATGTAGTCTCTTCAACAACCACCCAACTCTGCTGCTGCAGTGGAAGGAGCCCTAGACAATACATAAATGAATGTGGTAGCCATGTTCCAGTAAAACTTTATTTATAAAAATAGGTGGTAAACTGGATTTGACCTGCAGGTTGTTTTTGCCAACCCATGACTTAATCTGTAAGAAAATCTTCTGCTGATTGAGAATGAAATTAGCGGAGTGGGTAGTTCAAGAGTTTATTTAGCAGTTTCCGAAATGTGAGCATGAGTTTGATTGCCACCGCTGCCCTAGACCTATCCCACATAATCCTAAACACTTGATTCTAAAATGCCCACTTCTAAGTACAGTAAACATGAATATTGTCAGAACCGTGAGAGTGGGCTATCTTCATATACTTTTCCTGTAATCAGGAAGGAAAGAAACTTCCTAGAAGACCCTTTTACATCCTTTGTCAGACTGAGTCACATGCCTGTCCTTAGGCTAATCATTGCCAAAAGGAGATGGAGTAGGCATGACTACCTGAGAGCAATTTATTCTTTGGGACTTATTACCACGGAGAAGCATGAAGTTTCTGATACATGGATGAAAATAAAATGGCTGTTATATAGGCAATCAATACTTTATCACACAAACAGTAGTAAGATTTGTCTGTCTTGTTTTGTTTCACCAGTTAGAACATAAGATTGTAGATAGCTTTCAGATGTTATTTTGACTCATGGATGGAAGAAGTAAAAATTACTTCTTTGGGTCTTTTATCTTCCCTATTGAAGTTCTATACCTGGTCTTGGGCTGCATACATTTTAGGAAGATGATTTTATTTTACTGGTCATCAGTCTATCTGAAAATTTGCAGCAAAGAATAAGAAAATATTTCTATTGATCTCGATATTATGGGGGAAAGAAGTCTCTCTTTTAAAGCCACACTCTCACAAATTCTCTATGTTTAACCATGGACAAATTAGAAAATCTAAGTACAGAGACATAATTCTGGTCCCAAGAAAACACATTTGAAGCTGTGCATCAACCCAGCTGGATGGCAAGTTCTGCCCAGCCGAGATGTGGTTGTGTCTGACATTCAACAGAGTAGCTGCTGGGGGTGGAGGTGGTGGTGGGGGCTATTTATGACATGTGGTCTCCAGAGAGAGTATTTTCTAAAGGAATGGAAATCAGGTACATAAGACAGTCAAAATAAACCCTTTGTTGTTAAAAGAATTTTTTTATTCTAAATAAGACATAATGTATCTCATCACTTAACTATATTCTGCAATCTATGCTTGTATAGATATAAGAAGAGGGCCTAAAATTAAAATTGAGTATTTAATCAAAACCTCTATGAAACATTAAAGTGTAAGACAGCAAAAAACTAGCAAAATTTATCTAGTTGTCCCTGCTGAGAATGTAACGGATACCTGGGGTTCCAAGGACGCCAAAGAGCATGTTAACACTGCAGAACTTCCGAAGTCCCAACTCATGAGCAAAGGTATGAGCAGTGCCTGTTAGATACTATGCCCAGCTGAGGCATTGATAGGGCTTGAAGGTGACCACAGTACGCAATTAAGCTGTTTAGTGCACAACAGAGGAAATGGTTCCCAGTGGGATGCTGACCAGCAGGAGACCCAGCTTCACAGCTATCTTAGGCCTCCACAGCAGAGAAAAAGCTGGAGCAAAAGAGAAAAGAAATATGTATGCCATATAGGGCTAATTTGTGAGCATACATGGCATCCCCAGAAACTTCAAAAAATATTGGGAGACTCTATAGGAGAGAGAGGATATACAATTGAAAATGATACCAAAATACTGCTTGTTAGAGCTAATATCTTTGTATAAGATTATACTGAATGGTCAGAGAAAACACAATATATTAGCATAAAATGAAGCATATGAAAGAGGGATTCTGTCACTAACCCTTCTTTCTTTCTTTCTTTTATTTATTTAGTCTTCTCATGATCTGCCTATGTTATTCCAACACAACTGGTTAAAAATATTATTAGTAAACCCTACCCATAACTAGATTTGAAGGGTACCAAAAAGTCTTTTATCTCAAAAATGTTTTAGTCCTGGCCTTGCCAGACCTGAAATTCTCAAGTTATCCATAAACATTGACTGTTGTGTCCTTTCAGGTGCAAAGCCCGGTGTCTGGTCATTCTAATCTTATTACACACTCCACTGGTCTAAAGCACAGGAGGCCTCTGTTTAAATGCAAAAGTTACCTGGAAAAGACAAGACATTAAGTGATTACATGCCATTAGGACCTTCACTCATCAGATTAGTCTCAGAAAGACCCTTGAGGGAACTAAACAGGAACAAATAACAAATGCATTTCCATGGGGTAGAACAGAGCACTTTATTTCTGAGGTAGGAGGTTTACAGAATTAGCAGAAAATATTCTTTATGCATTTTCTTTCTGCTTTTGCCCATAGATATTCCATCTTAATCTAGCCATGAATTCTACTAACTCTTTCCTAAACTTATTTTCTAATGTATGTGTGAACACCTATATGCCCACACTCAGGTCAGAGTATACAGTTAGACATGTTAAGAACTCTTGAGCAACGCAAAAGCTGGAGCTCAATTCAACTTATAAGCTTCTTCTGGTATTATCATTAATGACTAGTGTGCTCATTTAACTGTTCACAGCCATTATTTATTAAGCAAGTAGCAAAGTCAGGATTTGCACATTGATCTATTTTAAGTTAAGGTGTAAGATTTTTTTTTTTTTTTAATTAAGATCCACTTTTTAACTGAAAGTAAAAAACGAACCAGGAACAGAAAGCCTGGGGGTCTTTACAATCTGCATTCCTGCAGAAGTCAAGTTAAGAGTAGCTTTATTTAAAAAGGCAAGAATTCTCATTTGCCACAACTAGCTGACTGCCTTCATGTATATTACCTGCCTTAACTAGATCTATCAGTTCAGTTCAGTTTAGTCGCTCAGTCGTGTCCAATTCTTTGCACGCCAGGCCTCCCAGTCTAACACCAATTCCCGGAGCCTACCGAAACTCATGTCTTTTGAGTTGGTGATGCCATCCAACTATCTCATCCGCTGTTGACCCCTTCTCCTCCTACCGTCAATCTTTCCCAGAATCAAGGTCTTTTCAAATGAGTCAACTCTTCACATGAGGTGGCCAAAGTACTGGAGTTTCAGCTTCAGCATTAATCCTTCCAATGAACTCCCAGGACTAATCTCCTTTAGGATGGACTGGTTGGATCGCCATGCAGTCCAAGGGACTCTCAAAAGTCTTCTCCATCACCACAGTTCAAAAGCATCAACTCTTCAGAACTCAGCTTTCTTTATAGTTCAACTCTCACATCCATACATGACCACTGGAAAAACAATAGCCTTGACTAGACGGACCTTTGTTGACAAAGTACTGTCTTCTGCTTTATAATATGCTGTTTAAGTTGGTCTTACAAGGAGTAAGCGTCTTTTAATTTCATGACTACAGGCACCATCTGCAGTGATTTTGGAGCCCCCCAAAAACAAAGTCTCTCATGGTGTCCACTGTTTTCCCATGTATTTCCCATGAAGTGATAGGACCAGATACTATGATCTTCATTTTCTGAATGTTGAGCTTGTTTCCCCATGTATTTCCATGAAGCAAGGGGATCAGATACTGTGATCTTCGTTTTCTGAATGTTGAGCTTTAAGCCAAATTTTTCACTCTCCTCTTTCACTTTCATCAAGAGAGTCTTTAGTTCTTCTTCACTTTCTGCCACAAGGGTGGTATCATCTTCATATCTGAGGTTATTGATATTTCTCCCAGCAATCTTGATTCCAGCTTGTGCTTCTTCCAGTCCAGCATATCTCATGATGTACTCTGCATATAAGTTAAATAAGCAGCGTGACAATATACAGTCTTGACGTACTCCTTTTCCTATTTGGAACCAGTCTGTTGTTCTATGTCCAGTTCTAACTGTTGCTTCCTGACCTGCATGTAGGTTTTTTAAGAGGCAGGTCAGGTGGTCTGGTATTCCCATCTCTTTCAGAATTTTCCACAGTTTATTGTGATCCACACAGTCAAAGGCTTTGGCATAGTCAATAAAGCAGAGGTATATGTTTTTCTGGAACTCTCGCTTTTTCGATGATCCAGCAGATGTTGGCAATTTGATCTCTGGTTCCTCTGCCTTTTCTAAAACCAGCTTGAACATCTGGAAGTTCACGATTCACATATTGCTGAAGCCTGGCTTGGAGAATTTTGAGCATTACTTTACTAGCGTGTTAGATGAGTGCAATTATGTGGTAGTTTGAGCATTCTTTGGCATTGTCCTTCTTTGGGACTGGAATGAAAACTGACCTTTTTTCCAGTCCTGTGGCCACTGCTGAGTTTTCCAAATTTGCTGACATATTGAGTGCAGCACTTTCACAGCATCATCTTTTAGGATTTGAAAAAAATCAATTGGAATTCCATCACCTCCTTGTTTGTATGTTTGTTTGTAGTGATGCTTCCTAAGGCCCACTTGACTTCACATTCCAGGATGTCTGCCTCTAGGTGAGTGATCACACCATCATGATTATCTTGGTCATGAAGATCTTTTTTGTACAGTTCTCCTGTGTATTCTTGCCACCTCTTCTTAATATCTTCTTCTTCTGTTAGGTCCATACCATTTCTGTCCTTTATCGAGCCCATCTTTGTGTGAAAGTTCCCTTGGTATCTCTAATTTTCTCAAAGATATCTCTAATCTTTCCCATTCTGTTGTTTTCCTCTATTTCTTTGCATTGATCACTGAGAAAGGCTTTCTTATCTCTCCTCACTATTCGTTGGAACTCTGCATTCAGATGGGAATATCTTTCCTTTTCTCCTTTGCTTTTCACTTCTCTTCTTTTCACAGCTATTTGTAAGGCCTCCCCAGACAGCCATTTTGCCTTTTTGCATTTGTTTTTCCAGGGGTTGGTCTTGATCCCTGTTTCCTGTACAATTTGTCACTAACCTCTGTCCATAGTTCATCAGGCACTCTATCAGATCTTCTAGTCCCTTAAATCTATTTTCACTTCCACTGTATAATCATAAGGGATTTGATCTAGGTCATACCTGAATGGTCTAGTGGTTTTCCCTGCTTTCTTCAATTTCAGTCTGAAATTTGGCAGTAAGGAGTTCATAATCTCAACCACAGTTGTCTCCCAGTCTTGTTTTTGCTGACTGTATAGAGCTTCTCCATCTTTGGCTGCAAAGAATATAATCAATCTGATTTTGATGTTGGCCATCTGGTGATGTGTATGTGTAGAGTCTTCTCTTGTGTTGTTGGAACAGGGTGTTTACTATAACCAGTGCATTCTCTTGGCAAAACTCTATTAGCCTTTGCTCTGCTTCATTCTGTACTCCAAGGCCAAACTAGATCCATAAACATGTCGATTTGCAGAATTTTAAAACAAGTTATTTTAAAGAATTTTAAAGTAGGTTATTTCTATTTATAGAAACTAAGTGGCTTGATACCTCAGGAAAGAATCAAAAACTTACAAATCAATAGAACTCAATACTACTCAATAGTATCATCAGAGGATGAATAAAATGATCTTAGTCTATTTGTCCATTATTACAAAAACTTCTTGTGTAGCAAGATTCGCAATATGTTACTGAAATTATTCTCAGATATTATAATAAAAAATGAAAAAAAAGAAAAAGGACCAAAAGCATGAAAATATAATCAAAATAATTGTATCACACAATGTAATTTCGTAGACATGAGTACCTTGTTGCATACAGTTTTACAAGAAACTAAAAGAATTAGTTCTTTGCAACTTATTATCTATTTATACATTTTTCCAGTATTTAGAATTAAGTTAAAATCATATATATTTGTTGAAAGTTAGAAACAAAGTGTTTTACATTAAATGTGTATTTAAACTGATAATATTTTAGTGTACACCAACAAAAACAAATGATTAAATTGTGCCATATTTTTTAAAAAGGTAGAAACTATAATCAGAGTAATAGAGTAATCAAAATCTGGTTCTCAGGGGAGATCTTTGCTTACTGTGAATGACAATCTTGTGTGTCAATAGGCATAAAGACAGCTACAGAGTAAGAAAACAAACTGTTAATTCTAAGTCAATTCAGTGAGGGGTAAAAATCAGACCAACTGGCTATCTGGCATCTGTTATTCAAATTAACCTGATCAAATTTTTCATTGTTTCTACCAGTTTCCTTGGTATACTGTACTCAGATTATAATTTCCTCAGTTGGGGCTGGATGAAGCCTCTCTCCACTGTCTATGGGTCCATAAACCAATCTATTGGAGCATAAATGCTCAGAGAAGTTTCTAATAGGTTTCCCAAAAGTTAGCTAAGAGTCAGTAAAGAAGTAATGAAATTTACACGGAATTGCTCAAGCAAAAGTCATTCATTTACCCACTTGCTCACTTGTTTATGGAAGAAAAAGTAAGCACTTCACACGCTCCAAGACTCTGGCCTTTCCTTCTTGGTACTTAAAATCTAACAGACAGGCCTTTTCTCAACCCTTCGGAGAACTGAAGACCAGAGAAACCAGGTGGCTTGAAACCTCAGGAAAGAACAGCAGGACGCGAGCACGGGCTCGCTTGTGGCAGAGCACAGGAGTACAAGACACCAGGCATCACAGAAGCAGATCACACAGAGAATTGTTTAAAATGTTAGCAAGCTTATAAAAGGCAAAGTATGTGAAAATACAGAACCCATGGGAGCTCAGATATGAGAGGAGTTTACATCCACTCTCTGACTCCTATCCACAAACCTCTAATGAGTACTCAACAAAAGGATTAGGAATAGAGCAGGAGATTTTCCATATACTATAGAACTAGAAAAGAATGAAGACTGGTACCTGTAACAATATAGATGTATATCAAAAGCATTATGCTAAATGAAAGAAGCCAAATTCATAAACTATATATTTTATGATTTCAGAATATGATATTTCAGAGTAAGGCAAAGCCAAAAGAAATCAGTGGATGCCATGGGTTATGTAGTGGAACTGGGAGGAATGACTGCAATGGAATATTTAGGAGATTTCAGGATCATGGAAGTGTTTTTTACTTGATTGTTGTGGGCACATGTCCAGCAAAGAAAATCATAGAACTCTCTGCCTTCATCAAAACTCATAGAATTATGCATTAAAAATGGTGAATTTTATATAATAATTTTTTTCAATAAACCTGTGAAGGAGGATTCCAGAATAAATTTCTTAACCCAAGTAACAACCACAGCTCATATTTTAGCTTATTTACTTTTATTTCTGTGTGTGTTTTATCATTTATGTATAGTTTTGTATTCTGTACTTAACAATACTGAGAGCATTTTCTCATCTTTAAATCATCTTCCAAAATCAAATTTCACATTATAGAAAAAAGTATACTGAAATAGTTTGTTCATTTTACTAAAAGATATAATATATGAAAAGTTAAAGAATCTAATTGCTGTACACACTTTAGCTGATCATGTGTTCATTTTTCATTTAATTCATTTTTTTCCATTCTAAACATTTGAACTATTATTTGTTTTCTTTAATGTTTTATAATTTTATAGTCTTAATTTGATACTTTATGGATAAAGATTTATAGGATTAAAAGAAAATAATTGAGGGGTTGGAGGGGGGTTCAGGATGAAATTTTTTTCTTTTTTAAATTTAAGGGGAAAACAATAAAATAATTAAAATGTTGAATGTCAAATTATTTTAGAAATGATCTCACCTCTACCAGTTCATTATTCAGCATATGACCATGAATAGGCCACTCAGTCATTCAATAAACATGTACTGAGCATCACTGATAGAAAATAAAATTAAATGAGATTCATGTTCTCAAAGACATAATTGAGTACTGAGGATACAACCAATTCAAAAGCTAATTATAAACCTGGTGACATATGTTACAACAGAGGTATTAAAAAGTATAATTATTCATAATATTATTCATAAATTACCATGAGACTTTCATAGGGAATCACTTTATACATTTAATCACCATTAAATTTAATTGTTTTTTAAATTTGCATTTATATGCCTGTATTAATGAGATTTTCTTTGGTCATAGTGATTCCGGTCACTCTTTCCTTGAAAACAGTCTGCACAATCCTGTGGTGTGCAATTTTAACATTATGTCATTCATTAACTTTTTCATGTGTCAGATTTGAGTCGCACTCTTTCTAACAAAAATTCTTGCTCCTAAGGAGGTTTTTCCCTGGTTTGGAGCCAAAGTGATCATGAGCTTCAGGGACCAAACCCCTGGTGAAACCCTTCCATTTTTCTTTTCCCCAATAATCTATTTTTAACCCTTAATTAGCAATACAGAAACACCATCTTATTTCATGCCTTACTATGAAATTTAAGTGCTCTCTCCAGCAATATGATTGATCAAAAGCAGAAACCCACAAACACACATAGAGTTCAACCATTACTCTAAATAGTCTAGGTCTCATTTCCAAATAAAGATGTCCCAGAGGCAGCATTGTGCTTGAACTACATTCTTGGGAGGTCCTCAACTAACTTGCACTGTTGCCTCAACTTGCATGAAAAGAATACTTCAAGAACCAGAACAACACTATAATACCAATTACTATAAAATATTTTGAAAATGAACGTGTTCAATTCTTTGTGACCCCATGGACTGTAGCCTACCAGGCTCCTCTGTCCATGGGATTTTCCAGGCAAGAGTACTGCAGTGGGTTGCCAGTGCCTTCTCCAATTCGGAGGAACCTGCTTATATGAGTCAGCTAGGGCTGCCATTATTAACTATCATAGACTGTGTGGCTTAAGAAACAGAAATCTATTTTTTCACAGTTTTGGAAGCTAGAAGTCCAAGATCAAAGTGTCTGCAAGATCAGTTTCTTCTGAGACTTCTCACCTTGGCTTGTAGGTGACCAGCTTACCACTGTGTCCTTACATGATTGCGCCTCTGTGCATGGGAATGTCTATGCCCCAAATTCCTCTTCTTGTAAGGACATCAGTTACACTGGATTAGAGCCCACCCATATGGTGTCCCTTATAAGGAGACCAATTATATTGGTTAGGGCTTCCCTGGAGGCTCTGATGGTAAAGAATCTGCCTGCAATGCAAGAGACCCAGGTTCAGTCCCTGGGTCAGGAAGATCCCCTGGAGAAGGAAATGGCAATCCACTCCAGTGTTCTTGCCCAGAGAATTCCACAGATTTAGGAGCCTTGCAGGCTACAGTCCATGGGATCACAAAGAGTTGGACACAACTGAATGACACATTTTCACTTTCCACCCATATTTAACCTATTTAACTTAAATACTGCTTTGAAGGCCCTAAATCCAAGTATAGTCATATTCTGAGATACTGGGAGCTAGAAATTTAACCCATGAATTTTGAGGAAACATAAGTCAATCTACTACAGCAGTTGTTACATTTATTAAAGAGATAAAAATACTGAAAAAAGTATTCAATATATATTTTTATGAACATTTATTACTGACTTCCAACAAAGTAATGTATTATTCCCTCTGAGAAAGTGATAGGTTTCCTTAGGAACACTGTGAATTGTGTAACTGATCATGTTTTGAATTTTTCTTTGATCATCAGGATTCCCAAGCTCAATTTAAGTAAATGTACTTTGCTTATTCTATGGACTCTATTTAAAATTTTAACACTTTTTTTCCCCAGATTTTGATCAATTCATTTTACCTGCTTTGTCAGAATCTTGATTTATTTTTATCATTTTTTAATCCGCTTTATTGTAGGCAATATGAAATATGACATCCTAGGTGGCCAAATTAAATAAATTGTGGGGACAGTCATCAGCAAACCTTAAAAATGCCCGACATCTATGTAATCCATAGGTGACTACATCTGATTTTCCTTAGCTATGGCAAACCTCCTCCACTGGAAGCAATAGTGTGTCTAATTAACGCGGCATGTCTGTGGTCTAGATGTCTCCGCTACTCCAGGAGATATTTATGTCTTTTGATCACAAACTCCTCTTGAAAATATGAAAAGAAAAGTTTTAAAAATCTATTCCCTATCAAAAGACAGCATATTTTGTGTGCTGATCAAGAGTTCAGACCCTGCAGCCTGACTTTTGGGTTCTAACGCTAGCCTGACCCCATATTAGCTGTGATGCCCTGAGCAAGTTACATGAAATGTCTGTATTCCATTTTTTTTCATCTGTAATGGGAAGATAGTGGGAACACATCCTAAGAGTGTCATGAGGGCCAGGAGAATAAAAACTTATAAAGAGATCAGAACAGCTCCAAACAAACAGAAACTGCTCCATCACTGTTAAGCAATATCATCTCAGAAAAATACACTCCAAAATCTGCACGTGGTTTCCGAGTCCTCACAGATGCCCTGAAGCTCTTCACTACTATGTAGTTCTGGGCCCAGGAAGTCCAGCTAACAATGTCTTCTCTACCAATTTTGTCTTGAACAAGAAATTCAGCTAAATTTAACTCAAACATACATTATTTCTGCTTTTGCTTTTGTATTTGTTGAGCATCCACAGAACATTTGACAGGGAAGTGCTAAAGCATCATTATATTATTTTGTGCTTTATTCCATTAAAAAAAAAGACGTCAAAACAATAAAAAGTACAAATTGCATTGGACTGTAAAGTACAATTTCACCATGTTTTGGGAAATGATCAAGGCCCTCTTTTATTTTGTTCTTTCACAAACATTTAGGGAGCATTTCCTTTTCACAAAGTAATCAGCTAGAGAAAGAGAGAGAAAGAAAGAGATACTGTTTGGTGTTTCCAAGCTAAGATTCAGTGTGAATTGTGATCAGATCAATGAAACCACAGAAATAAGTACCGATTATGAAGACAGTCAAAAGGATGAACTAATTGTTCTTTCTGCTTTTCCCCTAACACATATGGATAATCCCAGGCATCAGATTTCCAACTACAATTTAGAGTGATATAAACCCTCCTTCCTTGCCTTATTTTATTCATCCAAAATACTGTCTGAAGATACTACTTGCATACATTTTCATGCACGTTATTATGTAAAATAAGTGAAAGTAAAAGAATTGTCAAACCAAATTCAGCCGATTACTGAAACATAGAATTGTTTTTAATACCAGTTTTTTCACAAACCAATATATCTACCAGCCTTAAGACTTGTGGACTGAATAAAAAATGTATTGGGTGTACTTGATACAAACAGTAAAGAGGGAAAATCTTTTACAAGGGAGCTTATATTTTGTTATATAAAAGCTTTGTATTCCTCTATTATTGTGTGTTAAAAGGACTCTCTAGTTTTCAAATAATTTTGCATTAGCTTTGGTTCAGCAGTGATGTTCTTTTCTTTGAAAAAGCTTGCCCACAGCTCTTTAAGCCTTCATGTGTAAATTAAAGAGAATGAAAAATAGTTAGCATGAAACCTTGACACGCCATCATTATTGCCACAAATGTCCTTATTAAACTTAATTCATTGATGTGCTTGGTCTAAACTATTTTTTCTTGAGAATAAAATATATGAAACATTTATTTTCTAGACACAATTTACTAATAGCTGATCAGTAAAAAAAAAAAAAAAAACCTTTAAATTTAGCTAGGCAACAAGGCTTTATAGAAACTTTAACAACCTTGGAAGAATTTTCTACATAGGCATAGCCTTAGTTATTTCTGCAATTTGAACATGCTAAACACATGATATTTAGAATAATCTTACAAAATGTAAAAAAATATATTTATCATGAATAGCAATGTTTTTATTTTATAGCAATAAGTAATTATTCCAAACATTGCTGCTAATATTTCATTAAATTATAAAAATATCTTACATTCCTTATATTATTTGTGACAATGATTATATATAGTGTATTATACAATTATTAATTTTATCATTAAATGTTTAAATGAGTTTTTCTTTTCTATACCTATAAATTTTATTATATTCAGAAGCTAAATTTTTAACGTCAGATAGATTTTTTTTTTTATTTTTTTTTTATAATTTATTTATTTTTAAATTT
>SJYV01034294.1:1572706-1665199 GCA_006410875.1 Neotragus pygmaeus | reverse complement strand
CTATCTAGGTTGGTCATAACTTTTCTTCCAAGGAGTAAGTATCTTTTAATTTCATGGCTGCAGTCACCATCTGCAGTGATTTTGGAGCCCAAAAAACTAAAGTCTGACACTGTTTCCACTGTTTCCCCATCTATTTCCCATGAAGTGATGGGACCAGATGCCATGATATTCGTTTTCTGAATGTTGAGCTTTAAGCCAACTTTTTCACTTTCCTCTTTCACTTTCATCAAGAGGCTTTTTAGTTCCTCTTCACTTTCTGCCATAAGGGTGGTGTCATCTGCATATCTGAGGTTATTGATATTTCTCCTGGCAATCTTGATTCCAACTTGTGCTTCTTCAAGCCCAGCGTTTCTCATGATGTACTCTGCATGTTAGTTAAACAAGCAGGGTGATGATATACAAATTTGACGCACTCCTTTTCCTATTTGGAACCAGTCTGTTGTTCCATGTCCAGTTCTAACTGTTGCTTCTAACTGCTGCTTCCTGACCAGCATATAGGTTTTTCAAGAGGCAGGTCAGGTGGTCTGGTATTCCCATCTCTTGAAGAATTTTCCGCAGTTTATTGTGATCCACACAGTCAAAGGCTTTGGCATAGTCAATATAGCAGAAACAGATATTTTTCTTGAACTCTCTTGTTTTTCCATGATCCAGCAGATGTTGGAAATTTGATCTCTGGTTTCTTTGCCTTTTCTAAAACCAGCTTGACCACCTGAGAGTTCACAGTTCACATATTTCTTCGGATATTATCAATTACATGTCCCATTTTTCCACAAAGATTCTATTAATGTGATTATTTCAAATACTTATAAATTAAATCAATGTTGAGAAAAAGCATATTGTAAATTCCACTAATTTACTTATTTCATTGATATTTATCATGTAGTTATTTTGTGTAATGCATCAAAACCAGCATTCAATTGCAACAAGATCACTTACTATAAACACAATATAAAACTTCTATTAAGCAATACAATTCACACAGTATCCTAAGACTCATAGGATATGAGCATTATCCCTGACTCATAAGCAATATTTCAATCTTTATATCATATATATATATATATATATACACACATATATTTCTCTCATTTCACTATTTTGTAAACCAACCCCCAAAAAATTGGTTCAGAATAACTAACTTGTGACCTACTTATACGGCTCTGACTTATTAAGATCAAATTAACACCATTCATCTGAATCCTTCAATTTAATACTTTTTAATGTTTGTTGGGTATATAATGAATATCAAGCACTGGGGCAGATGCCAGGGAGGCAAAGATGATATACATGGTCCATGGTCTAATCAGCATTGCAAGGAAGCTCACAGAATTGTGAAAATTTTCATCTTCCCCTTCCTTAACTGCAAGTTTTCATTATCTGGCTGGAGTTATGTAAACTTAAAGTCTGGAGCTGTGTCTGGCATTTTCTAGTCACCACAGTCTAGTACACATCATGTTATCATTTCCAGTCCTTGATATTTGCTGCCACTTCCCTAATACTGACCATGAGTCACTGCATTACAGAATGTGCACTGATCTTAAGATTCCAGATGCTTCTCTCTCTGCCTAATGAAACCACGTGCTTCCATCTATTAGCTAAGTTAAACATCCTTGATAGCCACTGCTTGCCCATACACCTTTATGGACCTGCCACTTATGTTTCAAGATACCAAGCTCCATCAAACTAACCACACCAGTATGCATTTCCTGGTTCATATACCCTCCTGTTTATGACATCTTCTGTCAATCAGTCCTTTTCATGACAGTTTGGGTGGGAGAAAGAAACATTTCTCAATTAGTCATATCCTCCATAGGAAGAAATTCTACCCTGAATTAAATTTCTACCTTGGGTCTGAACACAGAGCTTTGAAAATTTTTCCTTTCCTGTATCTTTTATTATTATTTAAAATAATAGTTAATGCTACTTTTCAAAATGATATCTTTAACCTTTCCAAACCCAACATTTTATATTAATCAGTTCAGTTCAGTTCAGTCGCTCAGTTGTGTCCAACTCTTTGTGATCCCATGAATCACAGCACGCCAGGCCTCTCTGTCCATCACCAACTCCCAGAGTTCACTCAGACTNAGAGCCTGCCTCTGAACCTCCATAGGTAATTTCTAAATATCTCTTCAATCTGGATGTGTCTTCTCCATCGGTATTATTTATCTCCTATCTACTTATTGCTCATTTCATTCTGCATTTTACCCACAGAATTATTTCTCAAGAGCCACAGATATGATCACATTACCCTGTAATGTCACGGGGTCAAGGGGGTCAAGGTCCTCTCCATAGACCACAGAGGCTTGATTGAGCATCCGCAAACACAACTGCTTCTCAGTCCAGCAAGGTTGATTAGACTTTCTAGCACCACCATGTCTCTCTACCCTTACACACGCTGCTCCTATACATACTGCTGGGCTTCCCTGCTGGTTCAGACAGTAAAGAATCTGCCTGCAATGCAGGAGACCTATGTTCAATCTGGGTTGGGAAGATCCCCCGGAGGAGGGCATGGCCACCCACTCCAGTATCCTTTCCTGGAGAATCCCACAGACAGAGGAGCCTGGCAGGCTCCATAGCGTCACAAAGAGTCTGACACAACTGAGCAACTCAGCACACAGCATACATACTGCCAGAATCATTTCCCTCTATTTACAGCCTACTGAATACCTGCTCATCACTCCAGACTCAGCTCAGATGCTAGCCCCTCCATGAGCTTCAAATGTGACTCCTCTGTGACTTACCATGATCATCACCGTAGCAATCAACACAGGTAAGCCATGCCGTCCTCTGACCTTCCATAGAACCTGTGAGTGTTTCCAATTTTTTTTTGTCTTGCTCTGTTTTTATTTTGTTGTATTTTTCTCAAGGGTTTTAACATCTGCCAAAGCCGAATTTAAATTCTGACTCTTTATTATCTCTGCAACAGTGAACATACTCCCTTAGTTCCTTAGTTCCTCAGTTACTATATCAATTAAAACAGAGATGGTAACATATATCGTCTCAGCCCTTATCTTCAGAACTACCATTTCTATAATTCTTTCCATCAGACAACAGAATTGAAGAGCACAAAAAGAAAAGATATCCCCACACCAATTCCATGATGGGGCAGACTTTGTCTGCAGAGAATTCTGAAGCAATAACTAATACTATCATTACTGCCACTATAAAATCATTAACAGACAAAAAATTCTAGAAAAAAAAGAAGAAATAACAGCAAAAACTGTAATTGTATCCCTCTGAGGAGAAGGGCATTTTTTGGAAAGTATATCATGTATAAAATAAGAACATGTAGAAGAGGTTAAGTGCTGAACACAAAGAAAAATCTTGCCATCACTCCGTGAGTTTTTGTCTGTTGTATTGAGCCATATTGGAAAGGGAAGATAGTGGTTAAAAAAAAAATAGTACCAAATCTGCATTGCATTACCTACTGCCATCAAAGACAACAAATGGATCTCTGATCCCAATTTGCAGTCTTGGGCTCAGAGTGGTTAGCCCCAGTGATTATCTAGGGTAATATTGTGTGCTGAATTTTCCTTGCTGTTAGTGGCAAAGCCTTTGATTTCACTCCAGTAGCACTAATTAATTATGTATTACCATTGCCAAGTAAGAGAAAGATTTTACCCTAAATTTACAGAGACATAAAAAAGGTTATGTAACCTTATCAAGGTCACACAGCAGGTTATCCACAAAACCGGGCATAAGCTATTTGAATACTCACCAGTGAAATATTTAATATTAAAAACAAGTTTTTCCAAAGAGCCATCAAATGTAATGAACACTGTATTTTGTGCGTAGAATGAAAACTAAGAATGCTCTGAGGGAAAACAGTGAAATGATTCACTGTTGGTTCTAGTTGAAAGGAAAACATTCATAACAAATGTTCCTGTGTTTCAATCCATTTTCTAAAGAAATCTGAAAACCTTTTGCAATTTGCAAGGTTAAGACATCCCACTCTAGTGTAAAATGGTCTATAGTCAAAAGAACCCTCAGCTGTACTCAGAGCCAAAAGACCTGGGTTTGAGTTCTGACTTCAATTACCACCTATCTGACCTTGGACAATCACTTATGCTCTCAGAGCATCAACTCCATTATCCATAAAAGTGAGAACAATAAGACAATAACTACTGGAGTTATTGCGAGGGTTAAAAGGGATAGCAGAAGTGAAAACTGTGAAGATTGCAAATTGCTGTATGTAAAAAGGCATTATTATGAGGAAAGAGCACAAAAGCATTCTCTCAGTTTGAAAATGATAAATGTATAAGCACAACGTGGAATTTCACATAGGTTTGAATCAGAAAAAGCTCTGCCAAATGGAAATGGAGATGTGAGGTCAGGAGTGTTTGGCCACTTTTAACTGCATTGGAACAGTGTGCCCTTTCTGGTCTGAACAAATCTGTCCCTTACGCATTGTCAGCCAGCCTAATATAATAAATCCTGAGGGATGTGCTAAACTCATTTGGCCAAGGTTTTCAGCTTGCGGCTAAAAATCTTGTGGAGCAAGCACTCTGGCCTTGCAAAACCATCACGGAGTCATTAGTGTCCATATTGAGCAGATCAGACTCTGATTCAGGTTTTATCACAAGCAATACCTTTGATATATTTTTCATGTTCCCTGTATTAAACATTAATATTTGAATGTCACAATAAAGGGTGCAGTTTTTCATTAAACAAATAAATAGGCACCATACTCAAGCAAGAAAAGAACCATTTTAAGTCAGTTTTCACATAGCCAGGAAAATAAACCAATGCTGTAATTACACATAAGAACTGTAGATATAACTTATAGGGATAAGGTTAAAAGGTCAGAAAAAGGAGATAAAATTCTCCACATGCCAAGTAAAGAAAATCATGTCTTTTTTCCCCTCTAAAGCCGATAATGCAATCAACATAATTCCTATAATGCATGTTTCACACTAATATAAGAGATGATTCAACTGAAAACTGCAGCTAGATAGCTTAATTCATGCAAGAACCTCCAAGATTTCCCAGTGAAAACTACATTGTTGTTTTTGCTTTCCAATATTTTAAAATTTTACTAAAATTAAAAGCAGAGATATAAATGTAGCACATCACAATATAGCTTCAGAAAAATAAAATTTTAAATGTATTTCACTTAGGAATAACCCATCATTCCCATATGGCAGCACTGAATAACTCCATTTTTAATGCTATTAAGCCTGAGTAACTTTTAATAACATATTCTCTCCCTAAAGGGGGACACAAAATGCTTGAGGTAGTTCTTGATTCTTATTTTCATCAGAAAGCATAATCTATTTTATTAAACTCCAGTTGAGAAGTGAACAGAGCTTATTTCTATTAATATGATGGCACAAGCACAAATGAAGCATTCTAGTTATTTTAGAGCTAGAGAGATAGTTTTGCAGTTTTCAATGTAACTGAGTAACTGATTGAGTAATTACTTTCCCACTATAACTTGGATCTTAAATTGTTGAAAAGTTTTATATAATATATTGCATTAGATATTGACACAGATAGATATATCTATATATATATATACACACACATACCTACATAGAAAAATAGAGCTAGAGATGGTGAGGTGATAGGGTGGTGGAGAGTACATATTTATGAGCCTTTCTAGCAAAAAAAAAAAAAAAACAGATGTTGACCATAGCTATCACAAAATACCTACAGCAGTTTTAGCTGAATGGAAATATTTCTCAAAGGAAATTCAGATGGGTTGGAAGTTGTAGGCATGAGATGCAAGGGGGAAAAGTGGGATCTTGAAAAAGATTTGATCCTAGAAAAACGTCCTTCCAGAATTGAAGGAACAGAGGTAGGAAAACATCTTGGCAGGTAAGAGAGGCATTTCTGTGATAGAACTGGTTGCATTTGGTTCACTGGATATGGAAGGTATATATTAAAAAAATAAAAAATAAAAAAACAGAGCTGAAAATGACCCTGCTGTTTGGAGTTTAGAACTGAAGTCACACCATCAACTGAGTTCAAAATATAGGAAGGGCCATTTGGGGAGAATGATCATAAATTCCATTTGCAGTGGGGATAAAAGCTGCCTCTGATTCAGCCAGATGGAGACATAAAGTCAGTATTGGGAACCACAAATCTGGAGTTAGAAAGGAATCCAAGGCAGAACTTCTGAAATTTTAATGTGCATAGAAATCATTAAGGAAGGGACCTTGTTGACAGATGGTTCTGACTCAGTAGGTGTATAAGAGCAGAGAGAAGAGATTCTGTGTTTCCAGTAGCCCTCAGGCAATGCTGCAGATCCAGGGAAGACCTTTTGAACAGTAAGGCTCCCACCAAAAATAAACTGTTCAAATAGGGTTCCTCACATTTGAGGGAATGAGTCTCAGATATGGACAAGCCAAGGTGGTCCTTAAATTGAAGAGAAATAAGATTGCATCGCAAAGCACAACTTCCTTTGGTTTTGTTTCATGTTTTACCTTCCAGATTGTGACTCAATAAGGAATACGTGAATTTAACCACAAACAAAAAACGTGTGTTTAAAATGACTGCATTCAATACAAACTTAAGATATAATTTGGGGAACATTATAATCTCAAAAAAGGCAGTTCTGCAGCAGAGGATCCGATGATGGCCTGCTCACAGTTTTCCCTGAAGGAAACTTGGTTTCCATCCCACTTTTGCCACCAGCTCACTAGGTAATTGTTTAGACCTCCCGCTCCTCATCCATTAATTGAAGAATTTGACTAGAAGACTTTTATTTCTCTCAGCTCCCCACTGGATTTTGCACACTTAATACATCATTCACTGATGTGGCTTCTATGTACCATTTAGATGGGCACTTCTGCCCTTCCCTTGGAGTCTCACCCAGGAAAGGAGGGACCAGATATGACTCCTTTTTATGCTCAGTCCCAAACCCTCACATACAATTCTTTGTTCACTAATAGCTGTTCACCTCTAGGTCTAACATTCTATTATACCTTAATTTCAAAGCTGGCATCACTATAAACACTGTTGTCTCTTAGTTAAAAGTATCTTGCAGTGACCTGGATCACTTTGCTGTGAAGCCATCTGCTCAGTGTGCACCCCTCTACTGCAGGGCAGGGAGGGGAGTGGGGACTGCCTCAGAACCAGGGCTGAGAGATGATCTGAAGTCTGGAGAAGTATAAGCACTGATTCTGATTCTTCCAACATTTGCCTGCCTCTCTCTGGCTTATAACCTCAATAAGATCCAGGTTCTGGCCTCTTGGAGCTCATATTATCCACGTGTGCACACATTCTGCTTTAATCTCTAGGCCTCAGACATCAGCAGAGAAGTGATACGCATGGTGTATCAGCTTGCTACAACAGCAGCTGTGAGCTGCTCCTTCTGAGCAATATACACTTGTGTACCACGAACCTGCTACATAGCCCCTTCCTTTCATGCCATACAGACCACACCTAGGTATCCCCATTAGCTGGAGGCTAGGTATTCGCTGCTATAGAAGGGACTTCCTATGCAGACATAGCCATATTCCTTCTTGCCCCTAATGAAAGTCATTTTTAAGCAATATGGATCATTTCAATGAGTTTCTGACTTTGTCATAAACCCCAAGAACAGAATATATCTTCTGCTGTCTTTACCTTGCCTTTGCACCCAAGTTCACTTCTTTGTCGTTCCACTATCTAAGCCTACCACTGCTGCACATCCCTGGTCTCCTGTCAACGTCTTCTGATAACTTAAGCTGTCCTAATGGCCTTCCTAAACACCCTCTGCAGTGCAACCTGTTCCTCTTGGCACTCACAAGCACCACCAGCTTCTTGGGGTACATTCTGCCCCTAATCCTTCTTGGCACCGTCATCACACCCCAGTGACAGAGCTCATGGCCTCAGTGTTCAGGGGCTGCCACCGTGAGAGAGGAGCTGTGTGAGGTTCAGAGGCTGCTCCTGCAGACTCCAGTCCTATGATCACCACACCCTCATTAGAGCCCGAACAGCTTGTGAAAGTGCCATCGGAACACACTGGCACGATTACATACTTCTGATGTGAGAATTCAGCAAAGAGGCCTGGAGTGAGGCACAGCCAAATGGCTTTGCTCCTGGTAATATGATGACAAATCTATATAGCAGGTGCCAGGCTATGGCTAATGCTGTCCTTGGATGGAGGAGGTTTGAAAACAATACCAACAGTAACTTCTATTTTATGATCAGTCGAGAGTAACGTATACTTGAGCACTCAGCCAACACAGATGCCCAGCTAACACCAGAGGAGGACATACAAATAGGGAGGACATAGTACCTTTCCCAGAGGAGTTTCCCACCACAAATGTCTTCCAATACTTCCAAAGAACAAACACAGATTTTGTAAAGCCATTCTTAATCATCATGATGAAGTTAAATGACCTTTATTTTCCCTCTATTCTCCCCCATTGATCTTTGCCCCTCTATTAAATCATTCATCTGTGTTGGCATTGTGTCAGCCATTTGTCTGGTTTCCTCTGCCCTTCCATGCTGGGCCAGTCTAGGAAAGGAGGGAACCATAACTGGCTTTCTTTTTGTTTTTTTTATGATGCTCAACCACCAAGCATCACACAGTCCTTTGCTCAGAGTGGGTATTCACTAGGTGTGTAACTGACCAAATTCTAGCTCTAACATTCTATGACCCATTTAAACTGGTAAAGAGGACCTGTTTCATCCAGCACCTCCCATTATGTTTATCAGTAGATAAATATTCATCAATACATCTTGAAAAATGAAAGTGTTAGTCTCCGAGTCGTGTCCACCTCTTTGCAACCCCATGGACTATAGCCTGTTAGGCTCTTCTGTTCATGGAATTCTCCAGGCAAGTATACTGGAGTGGGTAGCCATTCTCTTCTCCAAGGTATTTTCCCAACACAGGGATGGAACCTGGTCTCCTGCATTGCAGGCAGATTCTTTACTGTCTGAGCCACTAGGGAAGCCCAATATCTTGAAGGATTATATAATATGAAAGCTAAAAAAGTCTTAGCTATTATCCAATCCCATCCCAGGCCATTTTGATGAAGGAAAAGAAAATATTAAAAGTCAAAGGAACCACCCAAGGCTTTTTGTAGCAGAACTATGACTAGAAACCAGATCTCATCTTTCCATACTATTCTCCAAATTCATCATGCTATGATTCCTCCAAGCCAACTACCACTACTAATGTACATCATGAGTCATTAAACTGAGTTTTCTAGACTCCTAACTCAAAGAGGTGCCTTAAAAATGAACATATGTTTGTCTATTAACATCCTATTACCATCCAAGTCTTCAGTTCAGTTCAGTCGCTCGGTCGTGTTCAATTCTTTGTGACCCCATGGACTGTAGCACACCTGGCTTCCCTGTCCATCACCAACTCCTGGAGCTTGTAAGGCACAAGTAATACACAGTTCTACTCCCACATTCCCAAGCATCTAAAGGCTGTGACAAAAGTAAATTAATTTCTCTTCAATAAAGAAAGGTCCTTGACTTCTCAGATGGTCCAGTGGTTAAGAATCTGCCTACCAATGCAGGGGTCATAGGTTCTATCCCTGGTCTGGAAAGATTTCACAGGCTGTGGGGCAACTAAGCCCATACACCACAACTACTGAGCCCACACCATAGAGCCCGAGAGCTGCAGCTGCTGAAGCCCGCATCCCCTAGAGCCTGTGCTCTCCCAACAAGTCACGCCGTGAGAAGGCAGCGCACTGCAACTGGAGAGTAACCTCTCTCACCTCAGCTAGATAAAGTCTACCCACAGCAACCAAAATGAAATAAATAATAAATAAATTTTAAAAAGAAAGGTGCTTGATATGGACTGGCCATTCAGAGAAGAGCCCAGGGCTGGGTCACTCTGCTCGGCATTACTCACCAAGCAGCACTTTCAGTAGATGGCATCAGTAGTGTCTTAGCTGGTGACTTGTTCAGCCTCATAGCAATTACAGCTCCAGTCATTTAAGTCAAAATTTCTGGGAGGGCATCACCAGGTTTCAAAGTTCCACAGGTGATCCTGGGGATATGTAGCCAGAGCCGAGATAGCTGAGTTATACATTTCTGATTCTTGTATGTTGATGCCCTCGTCCAGGTGTCCTTTGTCTTTTTTTCCCACCATCCAACAAGCCCGAAGTCTAAGAAAATGACCTGTTGGTAACAGAGACTCACAAAGCATTGGTATGGCAAGCGGCTTGTGAGGACAACAAAGTGGACATCCTCTAGGTAATCATATCAGAAGTTCATCCAGGAGGAAGAAGCAAAGAGAGCTCGTGCTGGTTGAAAAACTCCTCCCAATGTTTCACATGTCCAGTCTCCCTGATAATTTCCAAGATTTTTCTCTCTCTCCTTGGTAATAGGGAAGTGGCATCAAATTCCATCTCCCCTCACTCCAGGTTGTGGTACAGAAAAATATTAAATAAGGCTCCTAGATTTCTTGATGCCCGTCTTCAGATCAAATCTGGACTTATTGCTTTTGGTCAAAGGCTTTCTCAGAGTTTACAGAGCAGAAGTCTGCTGTGGTCTGATCTTCCTAGTGACTCTGGTTTGGAATTGAGCACCTAAGTATGACAAAGAAAAGAAAAAGGAACACTTTAGAGGTGATTTTTAAAATAAATCATGTATTTACATGTCTTATAGTTATCTAAAACAGCTTTCCCTTTGATTTTTAAGCTACTCTTTCAAAAAGACAGGCACTTTAACTTATTTATCTATCTATGTGAGTTGAGCAATAGCTTACTTTTTTTAAAGTAAAGTATTCATCTTAAGCAAATATTAGTTGAAT
Source organism: Neotragus pygmaeus (assembly GCA_006410875.1). Taxonomy (NCBI): domain Eukaryota; kingdom Metazoa; phylum Chordata; class Mammalia; order Artiodactyla; family Bovidae; genus Neotragus; species Neotragus pygmaeus. The sequence continues at coordinate 1,654,500 of SJYV01034294.1, read as the reverse complement.
TTTACTGGAAAACATCTGAATGGGTCCAAGCACCGAAGTGAGGAAAAACTATATATGACTTGTTCCGTCAAGCTTCCAAGTGCGGGCCCATTGTCTGGAGGAAAATATTAACTGGTCATAAAATTGTGCTTTTAGAAACACTGTTTCCAGGGAGACTAAGCTACAATGATCATTTTGATTCTCCAGTCCCACCTTTCTTTCTTTCTTTCTTTCTTTCTTTCTTTCTCTCTTTTTTTAATTGAAGTATAGTTGATTTACGTTATATTAGTTTCAGGTATACAGCAGTGACTCAGATATATATGTGGGTTTTATATATATATATATATATATGAGTGATTCATATATATATATATGAGTGATTCATATATATATATATATATACACATACACACATATATATATTCTTTTTCAGATTCTTTCCCTTTTAGGTTATTATAAAATATTGAGTACAGTTTTCTGTGCTATACAGTAGAATTATCTACTTCTATTTTATTGGTTATCTATTGTATATGTAGTAGTATGTTTATGTTAATCTCAAACTCATAATTTTTCCCTCCCCACTCTTCTCTTTTGGTAACCATTAGTTTGTTTTCAATGTCTGTGAATTCACTTTTCCTGAGCTCTAGGGGAAAATGCATTATATTTTAAAAATATCAAACAAATGAATACCAACAACTAAAAGATAGTAAGAAGTAATGTAAGAGAGATAAGGTCAGTCCTGAAAAAATTAAAATTGATCAGTGCAACCATGGAAAGAAAACGTGCAATTTAGGCACTCCCCTTAGTAAAGATAGCTTCCTTGGTGGCTCAGAGGGTAAAGCATTGCCTGCAATGCGGGAGACCCGGACTCAATCCCTGGGTCAGGAAGATAACCTGGAGGAGGAAATGGCAATCCACTCCAGTATTCTTGCCTGGAAAATCTCATCAACAGAGAAGCCTGGTGCAGGCTAGAGTCCATGGGTCACAAAGAGTTGGACACCACTGAGCGACTTCACTTTCACTTTCTCAGTAAGGAAAATCCCTAAACATTATCCCCTCAATTATCTATCTTCATTTAATACAATTTTGTCTTGCATTTATAATAAACTTTTCAAAAGACAGGTTATATAATCTTCATTTTTTTGAAAAAAACATAAAAGGTAAATATAAATGCAATTTTAATCTGATTCAGCTCAGTTCAGTCGCTCAGTCTTGTCTGACTCTTTGCAACCCCATGAACCACAACAGCCAGGCCTCCCTGTCCATCACCAACTCCCAGAGTTTACCCAAACTGCTCTTCTGTCCATGGAATTTCCCAGGCAAGAATACCAGAGGGGGGTTGCCATTTCCTCCTCCAGGAGATCTTTCTGACCCAGGGATTGAAACTGAGTCTCCTGTATTGCAGGTGAGGAGTACGTCAAGGCTGTATATTGTCACCCTGCTTATTTAACTTATATGCAGAGTACATCATGAGAANGGGTAAGGTTAGAAGGGATGTTACCTTTATGTAGGATGGTAACTGGTAGATCAAACATGGTTAGATGACTTCCCTAATAGTGTTGTTACTTACAACACATAAAACTCCAAACTGAAATGTGTCTCTAAAACTCCATTTCCTTGAACTTACCACCCACTGTCTCTCCTTGCCTTCAAAGCTGGCTTTCATGAAGACAAGTCCATATGCAGCTCATGTCCATTTCCTCACATCCCTTCAGTTTTAAATCTCTGCAGTGTGACACCTCCACCTCACCAAGAATCTACTCCATCAAGAGCATCATGGCTTCCCAACTATTCAGCTACATAAGCCTCTTTTGGTCTCTCTATGGCATTCCCATCACTTCCTCATTAGGGCTTCCCTGGTGGCTCAGAGGATAAAGCGTCTGCCTCCAATGTGGGAGACCCAGGCTTGATCCCTGGGTCGAGAAGATCCCCTGGAGAAGAAAATGGCAATCCACTCCAGTATTCTTGCCTGGAGAATCCCATGGATGGAGAAGCCTAGTAGGTTACAGTCCACGGGGTCGCAAAGAGTCGGACACGACTGAGCGGCTTCACCTCACCTCCCCTCATCTCCTCATTGAAATTCTCTCCATTGCTCCCATCTGTGTTCTACTACTTTTCCTCCCATCTTGCTAACCTTTATTCTCAGATCTTTTCAGGTTCTTCTTTCTTCATCCACCTGTATCTTAATCTGGTTTTCCAGGAAAGGAAGTTGAGGCAAGGCTTAAAGTGCTATTTCTATTTGAGTGGTACAAGTCCAGTTGGAGAGAGTTGCTTTTTGTTTGTTTGTTTTCTAAGGCTTCCAAGCAAGGAAGACAAAGAGCAGTAGGTGTGTTGACCTGGCAAGTGAGACTCTTTGGGAAGGCCGACAGAAGAAATTCCCCTCCGAGTAGCACACAGGAGAGAAGAAGGAAGCGGATTCGATCTCCTTGACTCCTCACACTTCCTGTGTTCTATCGATCAAAGTCCCAGGGGTACGGACTCCCTTGAACTGACTGGTGACATCATCCAAACTCTTCAGCGCCCCAGTTCAGTCCGTCATCTCATCCATCTTTGGTACTGCAATGAGTGTTCCTTCTCAAAGAGAACTGACACGGCTCTGCCCCAGGACAAAATCCTTCTATTGCTCTGGATTTCCAGCATCAGTACTTACAATCCTGTGATCCAGTTCAAGGCATTTCCTGACATATATATTCTGCTCCAGCCAAGTTTTCTAAGGAGAGAGAAGCCATACTGACTCAAGAGTCTAGGACAGGGGCCAGCAAATCTGGCCCACTGCCTGTTTATGGGTAGCCTTTGAACTAAAAAATGATTTTTACATTTTCAATGGTTGAAACACATTATATGCAGCAGAAACCTAAGTGGCCTACAAAGCCTAGGTAATGACTCTCAGGCTTTTTGCAGGGAAAGTTTGCCAACCTCTGGTTTACACAACTTCTTCCTGTACTGTTGGGACAGTTTAGGACCAACATCCCAAAAGACAAAGTGTGGCTAAGGGCAGCCAACCCAAAGTGCAGCACTCTTTAGCACCATCTGTTCCCCTCTACCTCCTTGCCTGTGCTCTCACCTTGAACTTGCCCTATCCTTTTGTAGTCCATGTCTTTGACCATATTTTCTACCCTACTTGGATGGAAAGGACATTTCACAACCCCATCTAGCCTGAAAAACTACTACTCACAATTTAAGATCATCTATCATCCTCTCATATGACAAACTTAGTGAATTAAAAAGGAGAGATACTTTACCAACAAAGGTCCATATAGTCAAAGCTATGATTTTCCAGTGGTCATGTAAGGATGTGAGAGTTGGACCATATAGAAGGCTGAGCACCAAAGAATTGATGCTTTCAAAATGTGGTGCTGGAGAAGACTCTTGGGAGTCCCTTGGACAGAAAGAAGATCAAACCAGTCAATCTTGAAGGAAATCAACTTTAAATATCCATTGGAAGGACTGTTGCTGAAGATGAAGCTCCATACTTTGGCCACCTGATACAAAGAGCTGACTCACTGGAAAAGACCCCGATACTGGGAAAGATTGAGGCCAAAAGGAGAAGGGGGCTCAATTGGATGAGTTGCTTAGATAGTATAACTGACTCAATGGACATAAATTTGAGCAAACTCCAAGAGATAGTGGAGGACTGGGGAACCTGGCGTGCTACAGTTCATGGAGTCACAAATAGTCAGACATGACTTAGTGACTGAACAATAACGATAACAATCATCTTCTGCATAAACTGACTCTGGCCTCCCACATCACACCCAAAACAGAGTACAATTATTCAATTTCTTTCTATAACTGTTTTTCAAATTCAAATTTGAATTTTTGAGTCTAAAATATTAATAATAGCTAAAGTTTAGCATGTGACAGGCTGATTCACGGTGATTTACATAAATTTAGTCTTTATACTCACAAAACCCATAAGTACCTCTATTATTGCCTATTTACAGGTGAAAAGAACAAAAATGAAAATAAAAACAGAAGTACAAAGATGTTAAGAAACTTGCCTGAGGTCACAGGAGTTTAAACCAGCCATTTCAATTCTAAAACTGAACTGCAGTTCTATTCTTCCACTCAGTAGAATCTTAATAATACAAGAACAAGGCCCTTATGAGTAAAGTAGAATTGAAAAATAGCTTAATACTGGAGCCTGAAATAGGATGTCTATTCTCCTAGATTAAGCTACCCCAGACACAGAGATGCTAGCAGTAAGGCCCCAGACACAGAGATGCTAGCAGTAAGGCCCCAGACACAGAGATGCTAGCAGTAAGGCATGCTCCAAGAGCTTTACAGACTCCGCCTTAGACGAGAGAAGAGGGTGAATGCAAAGAGCCTGCAGGCAGGCAAATCAGAGACAGCAAGAATGTGAAGCGGGAAGTTTCTATTTTACAGCCAAGATAAATATAAAATGATGGAAAGGAATCTGATAAATATTGGTCTGATTAATGAATTAAAATTTTGAGACTATTACAATAACCACATCTCATGGCTGAAAAGGATCTGAGCCCATGGATGAAGGTCTTGAATAATATCCCAAGCACCTGTACTTCTATCACTCTAATTACTGGGCTGGTACCTATTTCTCAGTTATTCTTACTCATTTGCCACGGTTCTGTTTTATGGAGACAAAGATAAGACATCTAATCAACTCTTCCATATGAGAGGTCAAAATATTTTACCATACCACTCCTAAATTAGTTCTGGCCTAGACTAAATGTCTCCAGGCTCTGCACTGTAGGCTATGGTTTCCTGTCTTCTCACTATCCAGTTATGTTCCTCTGGACCTCCATTTACTTGTCAATATCTCTTCTCCTCTGTGGTATCCACTGGACACAAGAGTTTTAAGGTCTCTTAAAACTCAAAAACTAGATTTAAAACTAGAGTTTTAAGGTCTCTCCAGAGCAGAGATTGAAACTATTACTTCTGCATTGAAGAAGATAGTAATCTTCTGTTAAGACATCTCATCATTTTACTTTGAAGAGGCAGCCATATAATAATGTTGCTTCAATTTGGGGGCTTTTCAGAAAATTACAGTAGAAAGGAATTTCTTCCTTCCAGTAGAAAGGAAGCTATAGACTTATTCCTAAAGAATTTTATTTTACTATACTTACTCAATATTTCAACCTATTGAAAGTCACTTATATTTTTAATTCTGTCATATTGGTCATTCCCCCAGCATCATTTCTCCATTTGTTTATGAATATACTGATAAATAACTCATCAAAGATGATAGTTCCTGAAAGAGAAAGTTAGTCACTCAGTCATGTCCAACTCTCTGCGACCCTATGAACTATAGCCTGTCATCTCTTCTGTCCATGGAATTCTCCAGGCAAGAATACTGGAGTGGATTTCCATTTCCTTTTCCAGGGGATCTTCCTGACCCAAGGATCAAACTCAGGTCTCCTGCAATCTCCAGGAAGATTCTTTACTATCTGAGCCACCAGGGAAGCCTTGATTCTCCCTAAAACCCCTATTTAGCCAAGCTCATGCAATTCACTAAACCTAAAAGTTTAGAAACTGCATTTTTAGGGGACTTCCCTGGTTTCCCAGTGCCTACCAATGCAGGGGACACAGTTTGATCCTTGGTCCAGGAACGAGGATCCCACCTGGTGCAGGGCAACTAAGCCTCTGTGTCACAACTACCTAGCCCACGTTCCAGAGCCTGTGAGCTGCCATTACTGAAGCCGGCACACCCTAGAATCCACGCCCTGTAATGAGTTAGCCCCCACTCGCTGCAACTAGAGAAAGCCCACACACAGCATTGAAGACCCAGTGCAGCCAAAAATAAACAAATGTTTATTTTAAAAAAGAAATTTCATTTCTTATAAAGATTCCCCAAGTAACTCAGATATTTCAGACTTGCCCACTTCTAATTAGTGTAAATTATGGAGGCTCTTCAGAAATCATATCAATGCAATTTGTCAGCAATCTGTAAAGTGATTTGCCATTGCATCTGGCACTGACAGTTGGCAGCAAGTGTACTTCACTTTTGAATGGTCTGGTGACAGTTGATAACTGTCATTCAGTCATATCCTGAGTGCAGCTTTGGTCTTAAAGTGAGGCACACTCAAAGATGAGGCAATGGAATTGGCCAACAGACTCTTGCATGTATTCAGAGGGGACCCTAACAAATCATTTATTCTGGGTGTTACTCCTGATATCACTGAATACATATTAGTCTAATATATCAAACCTTAAAGTATGGTTGCTGCTGCTAAGTCACTTCAGTCGTGTCTGACTCTGTGCGAACCCATAGACGGCAGCCCACAAGGCTCCCCCATCCCTGGGATTCTCCAGGCAAGAACACTGGAGTGGGTTGCCATTTCCTTCTCCAATGCATAAAAGTGAAAAGTGAAAGTGAAGTTGCTCAGTCATGTCCAACTCTTCGCGACCCCATGGACTGCAGCCCACCAGGCTCCTCTGTCCATGGGATTTTCCAGGCAAGAGTACTGGAGTGGGGTGCCATTGCCTTCTCTATAAAGTATGGTAGATACTTTAAAAATCCAGTACTCCATTAATATATAATTTTTATGTTTATTATCATGACATCTTTCTGCTTCCCAAACACATTCCTGCTCATTTTTGAGGGAAAGAAGTATTTTTTTTAAAATCCTGTACTGGACTTCCCAGATGGTGCTAGAGGTAAAGAACCTGCTTGCCAACACAGGAGATATAAGAGACATGGGTTTGATCCCTGAGTTGGGAAGATCCCCTGGAGAAGGACATGGCAACCCAGTATTCTTGCCTGGAGAATCTCACAGGCAGAGGAGCCTGGTGGGCTATAGTCTATNCTGCTTGCCAACACAGGAGATATAAGAGACATGGGTTTGATCCCTGAGTTGGGAAGATCCCCTGGAGAAGGACATGGCAACCCAGTATTCTTGCCTGGAGAATCTCACAGGCAGAGGAGCCTGGTGGGCTATAGTCTATAGGGTCACCAAGGGTCAGACACAACTGAAACAACAGCACCAGCACCCTGACACTAGTAATATTAAACCTACTCCCCCACAGTTTGGAAGAAAAGACAATTAGAATGGGGCTGGCAGAGGTAAACATGGTCAGGATTTATGGAAATGTTAGTGGAAAATTTATAGATCAGCTATTGTCATTTGTTTTTAGAAATAATAGATGTTTTCTGAGCACCATTTATGGCATATGAGAGCAATTGAGAAAAGCATTGTAGATGAAACATAAATAGATTTATTCTCTGCAATCAAGGCGTTCCCAATCTAATGAAAAAGAGGAGATAAATATTTGTTAATAACAGATAAAGAAAAATACAATAAATATAGCAATACATGGTCTTTGGAAAAAATAAAAGGAGATTCGTAGAGGGTTAATATTACAAGTTGAGGTGGCTGGGATTGACCAGCATTTTTAAGATACAGATGAGAACATATTTATGGGGGAGGAATTATCTGAGCAAGGCTTGGTGGGAATAGTTTAACTGCATAAAATGACAAATTATATGCTTAAGGAACAATAGAAACTGATAATTTACATTCTCTAACATTTCTTCTTCAATCAATACATTATTGATTAGAACTGGACAGACATTAACTCAACTGTGACGACAACAAAAGGCCTAGAAGAAGATATACTCTGACTGCTAAACAGATTAAAACCCAGCAGAAGAAACATATGAGAAAAAACAAATGAGAAGATAATTCAATAAAATCTGTGCATTTATATGGAGTCTATAATATCAGTGCTGGAGAGAATGGCATGATTATTCCACATGGGGTTAAATTTTTTATATATAAAATATACATAATTATAACATAATTATATATTTTAACTTATATTAGATTTTACTTAAATATTTACATTAAAATTATTCCCAAGATTGGATTATGAGACATTTAATTTTAAATTCCTTGAAATTAGGTTCCTACAACATGGTTGTTGCTTCTTTTTCTTAGAATGAAGAATTTATCCTCACTTTTATTTTGCATGTGAGTTTATATAAAGCCTTTTCTTATGGGCTGAGACCCTTTATCTTCTGTGTTTCAAAAATTCTAATTGTTATTCAAAGGTCTCTTTAACATTCTGTATAATGAAGAAAAGTATTACTGTTTAATCATTGCTTGATGGATTACAATCAGCATGTCTAGACAAAGTGAGTTCATGTTTTTCTCCCAAGGAAATTAGCAAGCAACAATTATGCAGCTTGTCCACTTTTTTCAAGGGATGATTCAATAGTTTCAGTAACTCAAGCTCTTGGAAGATGACAAATCAATTGATAATAATCTTCTGTATTTAAATGATTTCAAGGTATCCTCTGTGTGTAAATAGTACTCCCGATGAGACTGCTACCTTAGATTTCCTTCAGTCTTTAACATTTTTCTACTGATAGAATATTCAGTGTTCAAGACTCTGAAGCAAAACCTACTGAGTGAACTTGTCCTTTAATATACTGTTGTTTTATTGTTAGCACTTAGTTTTAGTAATATGCTTCAAACAAATCAATGAGATCATAGAGAAAAGTGGTACATGAATTTTATCTACAATGAACTTAGAAATCTCCTTGGATAGTATCTAAAAGACAAATCAGTTACTCCTTCTCATTTGTGAATATTAAATTAAGATGCATATCTTCACACAAGGACAGTGTAGAAGGTAATTATTTGTTCTACCTAATATCTGAAGTTATGCAAGAATGCATAATCTGAGAGAAGAAACAACCATATAAACAAACAAAAAAACCACAATCCATGCAGTGGAGCCTTGTCAGTGCAACAGATATCTCCAACAGGAAACTTAGGAGGGACTGTATAGAAGAGATAACATTTCAAATGAGCTTTGAAGAGTAAGTTGTTCATCAGATGAAGAAGAGGGAGGAGGGTATTCCCAAGGAAGATAAAAGCACATACGAAGACAAGAAGGGATGACAAATCTGGCATATTCAGAAAGGAACGGGGATCCTAGTGCTTTATATGTCCTGATGTCTTAGTTCAGGCTGCTGTAAGACAGTACAGTAGATTGGGTAGCTTAGAAACAACAGAAAGGTTTTTTTCACACATTTCTAGAAGCTGGAAATCCAAGAATGTGATGCTAGCATGGTTAGGGTTTTGGCGAGTTATCTTCCAGGTTGCACATGGTATCCTCACTGTATCCTCACTGAGAGCAGTGAAGGAAAGCAAACTCTCTTGAGACTCTTGGTTTAGTCGCTAAGTCATGTCTGACTCTTGCGACCTCATGGACTATAGCCTGCTAGGCTTTTCTGACAATGGGATTCTTCAGCCAAGAATACTGGAGTGGGTTGCCATTTCCTTCTCCAGGAGATCTTCCCAACCTAGGATTTGAACCCAGGTCTCCTGCATTGCAGGTAGATTCTTTACCAACCTAGCAATGAGGGACTAGAGCATTTATCTCTTTCATAAGAGCTCCACCACCCTCATGATCTCATCTAATCCTACTTACCTCCCTAAGGTCCAATACCATCCTGATACCATCACATTGGGGAGTTGGGTTTCGACATATCAATTTTGGGGAAGAATGTAAATATTCACTTGCTTTGTAATATATACATATATTAAGTCATTATGTTGTACACCTTAAACTTATACTATGTCATATGTCAATTATATAACAGTAAAACTGCAAGAAAAAAATTCACCTGCTAAAGAGCTTAGAATTAACGCTACAACAAGAGGGAAATCAGTAAAGGCTTTTAGAAAATAGGTATATACAGAGAGAGGTATAAACAAAGAAAGAATCAAGATAAAATGTAGATTGAACATTTGAATAGTATTGAATAGTACTTATAGATAATAAGTACTATTATCTATAGTACTTATATGCCTTTAGATATTTTAATTTCTTACAAGATGTTATGAACTTTTTACATCACACCTGCAACCTTAATCTTTAATAATAGTCTTTTCAGCTTGGTTCACATGATCCACAAAAGACAAATCTTGTAACAAACTAAAAGACCCTTTGTTTCAATAGTTTGTCATCTGTATAAGAAAACTGAATAATAAGTGTTCCTAAAACTTCATAGGCTACAACAGCATCATTTATTTAACTCACTATTCTGTGGGTTGACAGGTCTTCTACACTGACTGCTCATCTAGGCTGGGTCACTCATAACTCTAGAGTGAGCTGCCAAGACGAAGTGGGGGCTGGCTGGGCTAAGATCATTCAGCTAGCACTGTGGCTTATCTCAGATCCACCTGGTGCCCCACCAGGGAAGCCAGGTTGGTGGCTGGGCTGCAGGGGAACAGGAGGAAGTGTGCAAGGCCTCTTAAGGCTTAAACAAGTTCAAGGCTTAAAACCAGTTCAACATTGCTTCTCCCATTCTGTTGATCAAGTGACAAGGCCAATTCAGTCTCAAGGGGTAGAGAAATGGGCTCCACCTCCCATCCCTGGATGGAAGGAGATGCAAAGAACTGCACACTTCCTTTCTCAACTTAACTTCCAAACAGAAGTTTTATGACCAGCAGTGTTATTTTCACTTTGAAACAATTTACATGTCAGTCTACCCATTGAAAAAAACAGAAATTAACCTTCTCGGTTAAATTGAGGAATATTCCTCCCTTTTCTTCTAGCGCTCATCTCAGTAACACATATCGCTTTTAGCACACAATTTTTTAAATAACACATAAATTAGTAAGAATATATTAGTTTTCATGAATCATTATGCACTGCTACTAGTCATTATGCAGCTTTCACAAAGGGTTTTCAGAAAGAAATGCAACATTACTAAGCATTTTCTATGTTTCATCCAAGCCTGGACAATTNAAAAAATCTTACAAAACTTTCCATTATTCCTGTAAAGGGAATAACAGTAGTGAAATATAACTGGACAGCTACATGGAAGAGAATGAAATTAGAACATTTTCTCACACCATATATAAAACTAAACACAAAATGGATTAAACAACAAAAGTAAGACCTAAAATCATAAAACCCCTGCAAGAGAATAAAGGCAGAACACTTTTGACATAAATCTTAGAAACATTGTTTTTAATCTGTCACTTAATAAACAAAACAAAAGCAAAAATGAACAAATGGGATCCAATGAAATGTAAAAGTTTTTGCACAACAAGGAAACTATGGATAAAATATTAAAATAATCTATAGAATGCAAAAAATGCNAAAAAAAAAAAAAAAAACACCTACCACAGTGCTAGGGGAATGTGAGATCTTGAGAAAGTTAGATATGGTTTGCTCTCTAAATTCTATCATTTATCTTTAATTTATTCCTATGAGACTGGTTATTTGCAGGTCACTTACCCAATACTTTTCTTGGAATACTTGAGAAAATATCAGGTCAATATAAAAATAATCCTCACCTCAGATATCAGCATGCTTTGAAATGATATCTAAATTTTCAGTTGAAATATGAAGCCTCATATTTTAGGTATAGCCTCACTTCTGTGCATATGTAGCGAGTAGCCAGGTATTCTACCCATCATTTCTTTGCAATCCCCTTCTGGTTTTGTCAAAGCCCAGAACATTGTCAACCCCTATCCCTGTGTATCTGGAGTCTGTTTCTCATTTGCTTTCTGTTAACACTTTTTACCTAGAGGTTTTGCTCTGGTCCCTTGGATTTGAATCTCTAGAACAATCTTATTTTGCATTAAGTAAATCTATAACCTCCATTTTTACACAAAGCCACCATGGGGCCTGCTATTCTGAGAGATGCCTCTTGATTCTCAATTCCGCATGTGGACCAAATTGAATATGCTTCACCCCTGCTTTGTTTCAATCTCTGATCATTGCCCCCCATCCCAAGGGCATTAAGTCAAACAGATTAGCTCCTACTTGTGTTTAATTCGGTCTCCCTATGTTTACTGCATGTCACCCATCCAGAGTGAATCACACTCTACATCTGTTCTTCCCTACACTATAAACTTTACCAACTTGTCTTAATAGAAAGTTTTTTGTTTTTTTTTTCTTCAAGCCAAATATCCCTTCCCAACTACTGACATAAATTTCTTAGGTGGGCCAAAAAAAATAAAAGTAAAACCTAAGTCTAATTAATTAAAGGGGGGAAAAAGGAATTTATTGGATGGTGGATGATTATTCACAAAACTGAGGGAATAACAGAACAATAGCTTTCAGAATAAACAGGAACAAGGCTGCTCCTGGTATCTGACCTCTCCATCAATGGCATTATCACTTCAAGGTACCACTGTCAGGATTAATCACCTTGGTAGGCAGAATAATGTCCCCTTCCCTAAAGATTATCTACACTCTAATCCCTGGAACCTGTGAATGTGTAATTTTACATGACAAAGGGACACCGTAGATGTGATTGAGAATATGAACCTCCAGATGGAGAGATTATCCCAGATATCCTTCCAGGTCCCGTGTAATCACAAAAGTCTTTAAAAGCAGAGAACTTTTTCTGGCTGAGTTAGAAAGAGTGGTAATGACGGAAGAAGGGTTAGATGAATGTGATCTTGCTGACTCTGAACATAGAGAAGGGGAGTCAAAAGTCATTGAATGCAAGCAGCCTCTAGAAGCTAGAAAAAATAAGGAAGTAGATTCTCCCCTCTAGCCAGAAATGAACACAGCTGGTTGTAGCCCAGTGAGACCTGTATTGGACTTCTGATCTACAGAGCTGGTAGATAATACACTTGTGTTATTTTAAGCCAATACATTTGTGGAATGCATTATAGCACCAGTAGAAAACTAATGTGATCTGATTTAGGAGATCTTCCTCTGAATTCCAAACTAAAAGAAGAAAACATCTGTTACCTCCAACCCCTGTGGAGGGTGATGGTGGGGGTAGAAGACCGGGCTTGCTCATCAGGAATTTTGGAGAAACTATAATTCATGTTTGGATGGTCTGCTATGACCCATTTACAGCATGTGGTGAAACACTGCCTGCTCATCCCTGCCTCTACCTTTTTTTTTTTCCTTAGTAGAAGTAAACTTCATTTATCTTTTCTCATTTGGCTGCCTCGAGTCTTAGTTGTGTCACGTGGAATCATTTTGTGTGGTGTGTGTGCTTAGTTGATCCATGGTATGTGGGATCTTAGTTCACCGACCAGGGATCAACCCACGTCCCCTGCATTACAAGGTGAACTCTTAACCACTGGACCCCAAGGAAAGTCCCTGAAGCACAATTTTAAGTACCACATTGATTTACCATATTGTGTTAGTGTCAGGTATATGGCAACTCACTCCAGTACACTTGCCTGGAAAATTCCATGGATGGAGGAGTCTGGTAGACTCCAGTCTATGGGCTCACAAAGAGTTAGACACGACTGAGTGACTTCCCTTCATACAGTCTGAGGGACGATTCAGTGGTATATTGCTTATACTGCACCTTATGACAGAAAGTGAAGAACTAAAGAGCCTCTTGATGAAAGTGAAAGTGGAGAGTGAAAAAGTTGGCTTAAAGATCAACATTCAGAAAACTAAGATCATGGCATTCAGTCCCATCACTTCATGGCAAATAGATGGAGAAATAGTGGAAACAGTGGCAGATTTTATTTGGGGGGGGGCTCCAAAATCACTGCAGACAGTGATTGCAGCCATGAAATTAAAAGACACTTACTCCTTGGAAGGAAAGTTAGGACCAACATAGACAACATATTAAAAAGCAGAGACATTACTTTGCCAGCAAAGGTCTGTCTGGTCAAGTCTATGGTTTTTCCAGTAGTCATGTATGGGTGTGAGAATTGGACTATAAAAAAAAGTTGAGCACTGAAGAATTGATGTTTTTGAACTGTGGTGTTGGAGAGGACTCTTGAGAATCCCTTGGACTGCAAGGAGATCCAACCAGTCTATCCTAAAGGAAATCAGTCCTGAATATTAATTGGAAGAACTGATGTCGAAGCTGAAACTCCAATATTTTGGCCACCTGATGTGAAGAACTGATTCATTGGAAAAGACTCTGATGCTGGGAAAGATTGAAGATGGGAGGAAAAGGGGACAACAGAGGATGAGATGGTTGGATGGTATCACTGACTCGATGAACATGAGTCTGAGTAAGCTCCAGGAGGTGGTGATGGACAGGGGAGCCTGGCATGATGCAGTCCATGGCGTCGCAAAGAGTCAGACACAACTGAGTGACTGAACTGAACTGACCCCTCCTATAGTGAGAAACGTAGCAATTTTTCTGCTTTGGAACATACATATCCTATGATGCAAGTTGTTCTCTTGCCGTTTACACCTCTGCCAGCCCAGCATTTGAGGGCTTCCTGAACACCTAATAGATCTTCATAGTACCTTCAACATCATAACCTTTAACCAAGAAAATTACTTATAATAAAAATTAATGTGTGGAATTCCCTAGTGGTCCAGCGGTTTGGACTCTTCACTTCCACTGCAGAGCATATGGGTTCGGTCCCTGTCGGGGAATTAAGATCCTGCATGCCACAAAGTGCAGCCAAAAACCAAATAAATGAAAAAATTAACACAATGAGTTCATTCTCACAGGAGTCTCTATTATTCTTTTTTAACAATTATCATTGTTATTATCATGACTCCTTTCACCCAAAAGTGTATACGGGCCCAGCAAAGAGATTCGTAGTTTAATGAAGGAACTTGTGACCTACGAACACTGTAGTGTTTCCCATAACCAGGGAGCAAGTGTAAAAGGCCCTTCTTGAGATCTAACAATGACATTGGCAATTTTTTCTTCTTTCCATGTCTGTGACACTTAGTTCAGCTGATGTATAGAAATCTGGACACCAAATATAAAAATGCTTTACCACAGATTTTGTGGTCACTCCATTCAGGAGTCTCCCAAATCCCATTTGGCCTACGGACATTTCTAATGCCACTAAAAAAGGGAATGGGGGAAGGGGAGAGGAAGAATAGTAAACATGGTGTTTTCTAGAACAATTACTCTAATTTTAAGTAGAAAATAGGACTTCTACTGCACATAGAGTACAACATGGATGGAAATTTGGAGTCCCTCGGCATTCCTTTATGTATTAATGAAAGAGAGCAAGTTTACAAGGTAAAATAACCTAAGGTCCAGAACCTTCAGGGATGAAGATATGTTTCATCAAAACATGGGGTAAAATAACTTACAGACACTGGTAGAAAGTAAGGAAAACTTTGAGTATGTAATTGGGAAGAAAAACCACAGATCCAGCAGTGGCTTCAAGACCTGTTTCAGAAAAAAGTCCTTCTTTTCTTTCCTTGCTCTGTTGTGTGTTTGTGTGTGGGTATGGATATTACATGTCTATGTATGTAACTTTTCTTCTGTTACTTAATTGTTCCTAATTACTTTGCCAACAAAGGTCCATCTAGTCAAGGCTATGGTTTTTTCAGGTATGGATGTGAGAGTTAGACTGTGAAGAAAGCCAAGCACCAAAGAACTGATGCTTTTGAACTGTGGTGTTGGAGAAGACTCTTGAGAGTCCCTTGGACTGCANCCAAATATTTTGAACCTGAAATGAAATAAACACACTAGACTTTAGGGTATGTGTGGTGATGATGCATTTTTGATGTGGATGTAAAGATGTTATGAATATGGGCAGACAAGGCCTGGGTTACAGGGCACATTTTTCAGCACTGCCTATCATATTGGCCCCCAAACCTTATTTTTTTTCCTCTGGGGAGACAGCCCTGTCCTGTTTTAAGATGTCTCCAGATCTTCATTATACTGCTCTGCTGTTTCCTGGACGAGCAGTTTACCTATGGCCCGAGTGGGACAAAACAGACATGGAAGACTCGAAACAGTCATAGCTTAAACAGAATGTCACAGAGCTGGAGAGTAGCTGAACTTGATTCATTTTGATGGCAAAACCCTGCAAAGACTGTTCGTTGGTCTTTCATGATGTTCTCATGATGTTCATCAGTCTTTCATATTTATCAGTACTTCCTCCCAAGATCCCTGAGCTGCCTGGTTCCTAATCTTTCTCCGGGCTGGATTTTTAGCTTTCCCCTCAGTAATTTAGGCTATTGCTTATCTTGCTAATTAACTCCCCTTTTAAAAAACAAGAGCTGTTTTTTGGTTACTTGCTGTTAATGAACTCTGACACATTTGCTCAAACATTCATCTGAGCTATGCATAAAAGAGAGTCTATTTTGTACAATTACTCCAGACCCATTCTTAATGAAGATTCCCCACCCTGGGGTGTATTATGGCAGTTCACTCACTGAGAAATACTTAACCACATGGGAAGCATTTTCTCCGGCATTTTGTCAGCCTTAATGTTGGGTGGAATTCTCTGTGCCTTTGGAGAGTCAACTCATTTCTACTGTCTTTGACTTTGCTCTTAGCGGGTATTTATTCCTCTTTGGAAACTCTTCAAAAATGGAGAATTATTGGGTCTCCACCTCCATATGCTGGCAGACCCCTCTCCCTCCTCCAGGTTACTCTTCACTCTCATCCCATTCCGTTGAATGAGAGGCAGCTCATACATTCATGGCTCCTACTGTCGGGAGGCAGCAGTGGTGACTGCTACCACAGACGACTCCACATCATCACCTCACCACCGCTTATCTAACCTATGAATGGTTGTTGGGATCCATTATTTTAACAGCTTCAGTTTGGGGGAGCAATCCCACATTATTAACTATGAGGGGTGTTCACTACTTCACTGCTAGATAGAAGCACTTTCCATGGTCCACTAGCTTATATACACCGTAAGTGTCCAAAATTAACAGTAAACCTGGTTTCTGGGCTACATCTTCTCATCTGCCACTGGAGTTAACATGCCTTTGCTGGTACACAGTGCTAAGCATTTAAAGTTAGTGAGTAATTCAGATGTCACTCTTCATTTTAACTATATAACTATTCTAGCCTCCATCCCTGACCAATAAGTGTCTTTAGAACCATCCTGAATATCAATAAAGGAAGGGAATTGATAACATTATTGATAACAGCGCTGTAAGTCTGACATAGGAAGCTTACATACTAGCCCATTTCTAATAGCATCTTGATTCTGGAGTCCAGAAAAGGCTCCAGACAGAGCCTTAGAGAACCTAAGCACTGAAAGATTATGCAAGCACCTGTTTATATGTCAAGTTAAAGGTCATAAGCACATTACAAAATAAAGTTCAACTTAATTTTATTTTCCCATTATTATTTTTTTGAATCTTTTTTTATACTATAATGTTATAAAATTTTTTCACAAATTGACATGGTGTTTCCACTTTGCTGTTAGCACATGTTATTAGGAAGTCATTAGACTCCCCCCTAGTATTAAACAGTTTTGTCAAATCTGTCTCTTGATGTAATTTTTGCCAAATAAGATAATTTCCTGAATCAACTTACACTCTAATTTTCTTTTTTTTTTTCTAGAATAGATATTATTAGGAAATGTATAAATTTGCATCACAGCAAGATGCCCAGAGCTGAGAAGATTTCCCAAAACACTCACAGTGATACTTTCTGCCTGGACAGAACATCCTCTGATGTATCAATTCTCACATGTAAAAAGTAGCCCATGACCAGCAATGCTTATATTCTGAATGTCTGTTTTTAGAGAAATAAATGGAATTTAGGTAAGTCATTTCTAAGGAGACTGCTTTGGGGGAGCAATCATGTAACTGCATGTATTAGGTACAGGTAATATATTTTGCTTGAATTTCCATTACCTTCTTGGGTTCAAGGAAAAACATATCTCTAGTTTGCTCTGGCCTCTATCCCTTCTTCTAAAGTCCCAGGCCTAATGCAGCACCTCAGGCATTTTTTCTAAGGAAAGGAAACCTACTTCCTAGCAATACCACACACAGTAGACTATCAATTTGTGAATATCCATCCATTTACAGAGCAGCGTTCTCCTGGAGTTGCAACCCTACCGTTCTCGGGGTTCCTTCCTTCCCTCCACACGTGGCTGCAGCTGCAACCCATCTCACAGTGCTCTGCATCGCCTCTCTCCACTTTGGACCCTCATCTGGAGACAGCAACAAAGGGAGTAAGGAAATAGGAGTCACTAGTGCTATGTCACTAAGGCAACCGTTCAGGGGAAAGCCCAAAGTGCCTCCCCACAATCAGTGCTTCTGCTCTTTCAGTTGGTGTATACCTCTCTACTAGACACAGTGTCCATGCACACGAGTGGCCTCTGAGATAGGCATGTACAGCTCTGATATTTAGCCCACCTGTAATCAGTATGAAAAACGCAACTCACTAAGGAAGATGCTTGCTTGAAGACATAGTATCCAGCTGAGCCAAGGACATTTGTGAGGGAGTTATCAGTCCTCACTTAGAAGGAAAAATATCCCCAAAAGTCTTTTAAAATGTATGATATATCACTTTAGTGGTAAATATTGTGTTTATAAATAAGATATCAAGCTGCATTATCAGACAGACTGTAACGCATGGCTAGACTCAGAAGGCTCCAATACAGCTCCACATCAGGCTATCCACATGGATGTCAATATGTATATACAAGCCTTGTCTGCATCCTAGGTTTCACTGAATGATAACTTTCCCTCAGTCTTTCAGCCAGTGGCACATCTCTTCCCAAATCATAAGCTGATCCTGATCATTCCTTATCTGGCAAAGGATCTGAGTGCCAGGATACAAGCCTAGAGTCAAAAGAGTAAGAAATTTGGGCATACAAGTCTGTATTTGACTCTCCACTCAAAATAATTGATGAAACTTCCAAAATGTTTTTCATTAAACTTAGAAAGAACCAGTAAGGGAGATAGTGCTTTAAATAGGGGACCCTTCCAAAAGATGTGTTCATGTCCTAATCTATGAAGCCTTTTATTACCTTATATAACTAAAGAGTGGATATCACCTTCTCAAAAGTGTTACTTGATCACTCCTCTATCATGAATTATTTGGGAGGGCCATAAATGTCATCACATGTATCCTTATGAGACAAAGGCAGATACAGAAAGGAGCAGAAAGCAGTGTGGCAAAGATTAGAGTGATGGGATCATAAGCGCAGGAATGCTAGTCAGCCAGCAGAAGCTGGAAGCTAAAGGGAACCAATTCTCTCCTAGAGCCTCAGAGGAAAAGCAGGAACTACTGACACCTTGATTTAAGTCTCCTGGGTTCCATAATTGTGAAAGACTAACTATGTGTTGTTTTAGGCCCTTAGATTTTTGATAATTTCTTACAGCAGCCACAGGAAATGAATAGAGGATTAAAAGTCTTTTATGGACTTGTGTGTATACCTTGTAGCCAGAGATATTTGGCCACCTCATGCAACGAGTTGATTCATTGGAAAAGACTCTGATGCTGGGAGGGGTTGGGGGCAGGAGGAGAAGGGGATGACCAAGGATGAGANGATGCTTGGGGCTGGTGCACGGGGATGATCCAGAGAGACATTGTGGGGTGGGAGGTGGGAGGGGGATTCAGGATTGGGAGCTCGTGTACACCTGTGGTGGATTCATGTCGATGTATGGCAAAGCCAATAGAGTATTGTAAAGTAAAATAAAGTAAAAAAAAAAAATTTTTTAATATACTGCTATTAAAAAAAAAAAAAATCCCTGATGCTGAGAAAGATTGAGGGCAGGAGAAGAAGGGGACGACAGAGGATGAGATTGTCGGATGGCATCACTGACTCAGTGGACATGGGTTTGTGTGAACTCCAGGAGTTGGTGATGGACAGGGAGGCCTGTCGTGTTGCGGTTCACGGGATCACAAAGAGTCGAACACAATGAACAATTGAACTGAACTGAACATGACAGTGTAGGCTTCCCAGGTGGTTCAGTGGTAAAAGAAGTTCAGTTCAGTTGCCCAGTGGTGTCTGACTCTTTGGGACCCCATGGACTGCAGCATACCAGGTCTCCCGCCCATCACAAACTCCCGGAGCTTACTCAAACTCATGTCCATCTAGTCGGTGATGCCATCCAACCATCTCATCCTCTGTTATCCCCTTTTCTTCCTGCCTTCAATCTTTCCCAGCATCAGAGTTTTTTTCAATTAGTCAGTTCTTCACATCAGGTGGCCAAAGTATTGGAGTTTCAGAGGTAACTCCAGCTGCCAATACAGGAGACACAGAAGACCTGGGTTCGACCCCTGGGTGAGGGAGATCTGGAGAAGGGAATAGCAACCCACTCCAGTATTCTGGCCTGAAAAAACCCATGGAGAAAGGAGCCTAGTAAGCTACAGTCCATGAGGTGCAGAGTCTGAAGTGACTGAGTGACTGAACACGCACACACTATAATGTAGGCAGTAGAGCAGAGGAAAAAAAGAGAAAGTGCTCCCAGGTAGCCTATTACTCTCACCAAAGACAAGTTCTTACTCAAAAGCCAAGGAATTTTCATGATCTAATCATGAATTCCCTCACCTCCCAATACACACACTCATGCAGTGCTGAGGGTGCTGCAATCCACAGAAATAAGCAAGAATCAGGAGGCATTCGAAGAGAAATAAAAACATGAGACAGGCAAATAAACCTGTTGGAAAAGAAACTACCAACAAATACTAATACAAGAAAGGAAAAAAGACGAGAAAACAAATAGTTTTAGAGATATTCAAGAGAATACTGCAAACATATTTTTAAAATTAATGAAAGAACAACCTGCAGTGAAAACAGGAATGGTCGAGTACTTGAAAATTCAAAATACAATTACTGAACTGAGAATGAAGTAGACATATACTTCCTGGAAGAGGGCATGGCAGCCCACACCTGTATTCTTGCCTGGAGAATCCCATTGACAGTGGAGCCTGGCAGGCTACTATGGTTCATAGGATTGCACAGAGTTGGATACGACTGAAGAGACTTAGCACAGACATATATTAAGTATCAGACTTTACATAGTAAGTCAAGGAATTCTTTTAGAAGGCACTACAATTGGACAAAAAAAAATGAAAAGTTTAAGATTGGAAGTAACCTAAGTGTCCATCAACTGATGGCTAAAGAAGATGTGTGTGTGTGTGTGTGTGTGTGTGTGTGTGTGTGTATACACAATGGAATATTACTCAACCATTAAAAAGAATGAAATAATGCCATTTGTAGCAACATGGATGGACCTGGAGATTATTACACTAAGTGAAGTAAGTTAGACAGAGAAAGATAAATATCATATAATATCATTTATATGTAGAATCTTTAAAAAGAAACAAATGAACTTATTTACAAAACAGAAACAGATTCATAGAGAATGAATTTATGTGGTGGGAAAGGGATAGGTTGGGAGTCTGGGACTGACAATATATATAGCAACATTTAAAATAGATAACAATAAGAAATTAATGTAAAAATAAATAAATAAATAACACTCAAAAATGAATAGCTTTGATTAGACTAAAAGAGAAAATACAGAATTTAAAAATATACTTCATACTTGGTAAGGATATATATATTGTTTCATAAGACTTTTATAACACATGTACACATTCAGTTCAGTTCAGTTACTCAGTTGTGTCCAACTCCTTGTGACCCCATGAATTGCAGCACACCAGGCCTCCTTGTCCATCACCAACTCCTAGAGTTCACTCAAATTCACGTCCACTGAGTCAGTGATGCCATCCAGCCATCTCATCCTCTGTCATCCCCTTCTCCTCCTGCCCCCAATCCCTCCCAGCATCAGAGTCTTGTCCAATGAGTCAACTCTTCGCATGAGGTGGCCAAAGTATTGGAGTCTCAGCTTCAACATCAATTCTTCCAAAGAATACCCAAGACTGATCTTTAGAATGGACTGGTTGGATCTCCTTGCAGTCCAAGGGACTCTCGAGAGTCTTCTCCAACACCACAGTTCAAAAGCATCAATTCTTCGGTGCTCAGCTTTCTTCACAATCCAACTCTCACATCCACACATGACCATATGGAAAAACCATAGCTTTGACTAGATGGACCTTTGTTGGCAAAGTAATGTTTCTGCTTTTGAATATGCTATCTAGGTTGGTCATAACTTTCCTTCCAAGGAGTAAGCATCTTTTAATTTCATGGCTGCAGTCACCATCTGCAGTGATTTTGGAGCCAAAAAAGATAGTCTGTCACTGTTTCCACTGTTTCTCCATCTATTTCCAATGAAATGATGGGACCAGATGCCATGATCTTCGTTTTCTGAATGCTGAGCTTTAAGCTAACTTTTTCACTCTCCACTTTCACTTTCATCAAGAGGCTTTTTAGTTCCTCTGCAGTTTCTGCCATAAGGGTGGTATCATCTGCATATCTGAGGTTATTGATATTTCTCCCGGCAGTCTTGATTCCAGTTTGTGCTTCCTCCAGCCCAGCGTTTCTCATGATGTACTCTGCTTATAAGTAAGCTGTAATGTACATTGTATTTCTTATTTTGGGTCACAGCCACTAAAGTTTGAAATAAATGATCCCATGTTAAAAAGTTAAAAAAAAATGATATGGGAATAAAGGCAAAATTCCAATCTCATTGTAATAGAAGTTTCAGAAGAAGAAACCCAATAGAATGACAAGTAGGCTAGGGTAACAGTATTAAATAGAATTTAAGATGAACTTGACAAATATTTATTTAGAGTAAAAGATGTAATTCTCTCTAGACATGTGAGTTCATATATCCACCATAGGGCGAGTACCAAGATCTCTATAGTAGCTGTATTCCTAATAGCCAAAACCTGGAAGCAACTTAGACAGCTATCAACAGGATAGAAGATAAATAAATACTGATGTATTTACACAATGGAATACTCAGTAGTCTTTTTGAAATCAACTAATGCTAAATGCAACCTTGTGGATAAATCTCTCTGGCTTAGTGATGAGTCATAAAAAGCCAGATACAGAAGTATATACAATCAATTTATTTGTGAATCAAGAACAGACAAAACTGATCAGCAATGAAAAGGAGTCAGTATATGGTATACTGATGAAAGCTGAGAACATCAACTAAGAAATAACATGAGGGAGACCTCTGTAAAAGGGATGCTTTGGTGTTCACATCGTATGCATCTGTATGTGTTCAGTCGGTCAGTCGTGTCCGACTCTTTGCGACCTCATGGACTGTAACCCACAAGACTCCTCTGTCCCTAGGATTTTCCACGCAAGAATACTGGAGTGAGTTGCCATTTCCTTCTCCAGGGATCCTCCAGACCTAGGAATTGAACCCACACCTCTTGTGTCTCCTGCACTGGCAGGTGGATTCTTTACCACTGTGCCACCCAGAGAGGTATGTGAATATCTATAAAACTATAAGTTAGACACTGAAGATCTGTGAATCTTACAATATTTATGTTAACCTCAATAAAAAACCATTATGGGAATAATCATAACCTGAAAAGTACCTTCACTAATCACTCTCCATATTTCTGTTTGAGTTGATTTACAAGTGTAACATGTACAGTCAAAACTTTCAAGACAAAAAATGCAAATCATGTGCCTAATATAGAGTCTTAATGACTAGCTCTAGTCAAGTAAATTTATTAATGGAAATATTTACATAGTAAGTAAACACACAGCACTTTTTATGGATAATAGTACATTTTAAAATAGATTTAAAATTATTTTATGGTCATTATTTTTTCAGCATTTCACTAAAACTCTGCAAGGTTTGCATGTTTTACTTCTGATCTGAAAGTGAGATTACTGGGCTTCATAGAGTCGGTGATCTGCTCTAAAATGATGCTGTCAGGACTGTGACCCAAATCTGCAGATTTCAAGTCAATTAAAATTTCCACTAACCATGCAGTAAAAGTCTACTGAAACACATGAATGAAATACTTGTTTTTTTCTTGTTATGGATCATGGAGTGAAAAAAAAAATTCTGTCAAGATTAAATATGAAAAGTAATGAGGATTTATTTAATGTATCACTTTTGAGTTGTCATCATTTGGTCACCACTTCACTCACAGTGTCCCCCCAGTTCACATCCTCAAAGAACATGTGAAGAAGATATAAATTTTCAGAAATCAGAATGGCTGCTTGTCCTTTAGCAAAGCAGATATTTAAGTAAGCATATCTCCTCNGAGTTGTCATCATTTGGTCACCACTTCACTCACAGTGTCCCCCCAGTTCACATCCTCAAAGAACATGTGAAGAAGATATAAATTTTCAGAAATCAGAATGGCTGCTTGTCCTTTAGCAAAGCAGATATTTAAGTAAGCATATCTCCTCTAACAGAAAATGTGGAAACTGAAGAAGCAGTGAAGAAATATATTTCCACAGATACTAGCTGATAGCCTGTGTATTCTGGGCTCTGAAACTTAGAAATGATTTCCACATCACAAGTAATATGAGATAGTTAGGCATTTATAATGATCAAGATATTCAGAGAAAATAAATAACAAAAGAAAATGGTAATATCCAGAATCTCAACATTTGTGGATTTCCTCGACTGTTTAAAGCTAACAAGAAAAAAGGAAAGGTCAGGTACAATTTCTTTAATAATTTTGAAATCTAACAGGTCATTAGGTGAACCTTACTGAATACAAAATCTAATAAAGAATTAGTAACCTGACTCACATTGCTTATTGGTATTTCCTTCTTTGCTCATTCTTTATGAATATAAAACTATTCCTTTTTCCTATAAATTAATGTCACAAGTTTAAGGATAGTAAAAGCATGCAAATGTTATATATTCTTATAGATAGATCCATCTCCAAATTGATGTTAGCACTAAAATGTATAATGCAGAGCAGTCTATGTCATAGAAAAGTCCCTGTTGCTGAATTTCCATATTCCTGAATTTTTGAATGATTATAACAATTTATTGTCCTTGGAATTTATGTTCATTATATGGGCAGATTGAAATTGCCATTTTCTTTTAGGATGATGTTATAATTTCCGAACTATTTAAGTAATGCACCAAAAAAGCATACTGAGTGGATAAATGGAAATTGCTCAAAGTAATTCAATAAATAATAATCAAAGCAGAACAATCAAAAAGGAAAATCATGTGAAAAGACCAAATTTAGACTATTTTAAGGCAAATGAACTAATTTTCTCTTGAAATGTTATTTAACATGCCCACTCTCTTTCTTGGTTCTGGAAGGTAAGGTCACAGGTGAAAATAAAGCCCACCATCCTAAATGGGCACCCCTCTGCTCTCTGCTCCAGTTTCTCTAGTTTCCTGATGTTCCAGAGTGAATTCAAATCTGATCACTTGGAATGAGGTGCAGAAATTCTGACTCCATTCCTTAGGAATTATGCAGCTCAAAGCATCATACGAAAATTTAGTTTAAATGTAAAACATGCAAAAAAGATTGCATGACGTTTGACTGAAGTAACAGACAGAGACTTTTGCTAAGAACAGATTCTCTACTGCTCTGAATGTTCCACAAAAGTAACAACTTCTACTCAGGTAAGCGCTGCGATCACACTGCTTGTCTGTCAATCTCCAGATTTCTTCCCAGTCAACTTCTACACACAGACCACTCTTCAAGAGCCATTCTTAGTATCTACAGGGAAAGAGTTTTATGAAAAAGAGGTTTTTCTGCACTCTAGATAGGATAAAAGCATACCTCTCCTGGCTGTGTCTGGTTTTCATAGCAAAGAAGAAAGAAGTTATTCGTAATTAAGAAAACAGAGAGAGGAATAACTGTACATTCAGAACTCTTTGGGGTGCAGGGAGAAGT
The DNA here is from genome assembly GCA_006410875.1 of Neotragus pygmaeus. Classification (NCBI taxonomy): domain Eukaryota; kingdom Metazoa; phylum Chordata; class Mammalia; order Artiodactyla; family Bovidae; genus Neotragus; species Neotragus pygmaeus. The sequence continues at coordinate 1,629,164 of SJYV01034294.1, read as the reverse complement.
CAGGGTGTGGCCAGTGACTGAGAGAAAAGAGGATGCCTAGTAAATGACGAAACCTCAGAGATCCTATAGGAGAACTACAATATTTAAGAAAGTTTCTCAAGTTATTCCTGTCTTGGGTACTAGGTAAACTCAATCTTTCATTTGTCCCTCACTTATATTACTCAACACTGTTTACTAAATCTTTGACAAAAGATAGAATTGTTTTGTCATTGTTGTTCATTCACTAAGTGACTTCTGACTCTTCGTGACCCCATGGACTACAGCACACCAGGCACCTCTGTCCTCCACTATCTCCCGGAGTTTGCTCAAAATTGCNAATACAGGAGTGGGTAGCCTTTCCCTTCTCTAGGGGATCTTCCAAATTCAGGGATCCAACCAGGTGCCCCGCATTGCAGGTGGATTCTTTACCGGCTGAGCCACAAGGGAAGCCCTCTACAATCTTAACTTTAATCCAATAAAGAATTTGAGGTGCATTTTTGCCTACCTGTGCCAAATTCCATTCTCCCTCTCTCCTCCCAGCAAGACAGATGTATAACATCTACGATGATTTTTCACATCAAGAGCATGGGTATAGGAAACACGTCCTGATGGCAGATCTGCCAGCATTTTGAACTTGAGCACAAGGGAAACATTGAAACACAATCTTTTCTCTATGCAAAGTGTGCTTTGGTTTTGCATAATGTATTGTGCTTCAGGTGCCAAGCTCCAGACACAGGGAGAATTAATAGAATAACTCCAGTAAAGGGCTTTAGACTCCTCAGAGGAAGTTCCCCAGCCTCATTAAAGGTAATATTATTCCAGTTATAGAGTTTAGTTAAAAACAACAAAATAATATTTTCTTGCCTTTATTGCTAATTTCTCTGGGCTTGGCAAAGCAAGCTGTGCTGTGCATTCACAGGCTCCATCACCCTGTGGATTACAGAACTGCACTTCAGAATGGCCTGCACCAGGTTACCCATGAGTGTGAACCATGGCGACGTAAATCCAATAAAGAAGTTGAGGTGCATTTTTGCCTACCTGTGCCAAATTCCATCCAGGCATTTTCTAAATTTTTTGTGCATATTCACTTTGTCTCTCTGCACTTTATTACCTGTGAATATGTTTGTATTTCCTATTGAGTTGACAATATCTTGGGGAGGGTGTGACGGGCAGGCAAATGACCTTATTATTTTGCTCACTGATTTGTTCCTGTTGACTGGCACAGTATCTGGTACATATAGGAGTGACATAAATGATGCATGCATGTGTGCACACTTAGCCAATAAAATAGACTGACAGCCTGAAAAACTGAAGGAATCCAGGGAGATCAACCCATCTCATTCTGATGGGAAGAGTCTATGAGTTTACAGGAAAGGTTTCCAGAACAGTAACTGAGCTCTTTCAGCTTCCACTTTAATCAGTTTAAGTTCATCCCATTGCACACATTTCAGTGAAGGGCACCAAAGACCGTGCACTGATGGGGATAATGCATGATGATCTGGCTTCCGACTATTTCTTTGGTCTTATCTTCTCCCACTCTCCCTTCGTAGGCTTATTCTTTTCCAGCTACTATTATCTCCTGCACATTCCAAACACACCAAACACTCTCCCCCCCTCAGGACATCTGCACCTTCCACGCTATTCATGCTCTTTCTCTTCATGGACTTACTGAGCGGCCTGCACAAGAGGCCTGTAGGGACCACCTCTTCCACCTAAAACAGTATCCCCCTTCATTCCTTCACAAATGTATTTATTCTACACAGAATGTATCACCAACAGTTATCATATCTTAGTTATTCATTTTTAATGTCTTCATTCTTCCAATCACTACTACAATGTTTGTTTCATGAAAGCAAAGATGGATTTTGGTTTACTGCTGCTTCTCCAGAACAGGACCTGCAAATATTAGCTATCTACTGCATGCTTGTTGTGTAGATAGATGGATAAATAAATAAATAAATGAATAAACTTTAACACACTATGGACATAACACTGGGTCAAGAGTCAAAAGAACTTCTAGTTTTAGGTCCCTCTTTGGTTATTTGTAGTCTAGGTCTCAGTCCTTTATTTTCGTTCTCTGAGTTCAGCACTTAATATGTGCCCAGCATTCTTTTTAGATATTTTTCTGAATTTTTTCATTCAGTCCTTTCAGAAGTTCTGTTATCCCAATTAAGCTTTTTTTTTTTAAATAAGGATAACAATTATCTTCATTTTAGAAAATAATAAAGGTTAATAGAAGATACATTTTAAAAAGTATTTGGCAAAGGGTAAATCCCTTTATGACTGATAGGTATTGTCATCAGTAAAGCTCTTTCCTCACATTCAGCTTCTACAGTGAAGTTCTTTTGAATTAGGCTTTTTTATCGATGCCTCTGATCATGTTGTGAATAAACACAAAATATATGCTTGACCTGAATGCTGTATGCTGACCAGTGTTTAACAACTGAATCACTGTGGAAAAACGCCCTCTTGTAGCATTTGCCATTTTTCACCGTGTAAATGCTTCCGCCATAAAATTGCATGCTACCAACGTGGAGTCACTGCATTGGGTATAGTCGTGGACAGTCATCACTCGTCAGCCGGAAGGGCAATCTCAATGCACCGCTGCTGCACAGTCTTGTAATGGGTGTACTCCCCTCCCGCCTCGGCTTCTCTCATTTCTCCACAGTGCAGCTGAGCGGTCTTTCTAAATTTGATCTGAAACCTTCAGGGTTTGACAGTCCTCTCAACCTCGTTAAAGACTGAATGCCTTGATGCGTCTTGTCTTACGAGAGTCTACATGAGTTCATCTTTGCTTCCTCNACAGGAGACCTGGGTTCAATCCCTGGGTTGTAAAGATCCTCTGGAGAAGGAAATGGCAACCCACTCCAGTATTCTTGCCTGAGTTCTATGGTGGGCAGAGGAGCCTGGCAGGCTAATAGTCCATGGAGTCACAAAGAGTTGGACATGACTGAGCGACTAACACACACAGATGCCATTTGCCTCTGTTGTAGTTTTCCAAAAAACAAAAAAATCCTATCAAATGTCTACTTAAACATTTAGAGTTTTAATTATAATAACTAGTACTGTTTTTTCAAGACATATATAAAACAGATAGATTTGTCGATTCATGGGGTCCCAAAGAGTCGGACACAACTGAGCAACTGAACTGAACTGAACCCAAGAAACCTAGAAGTCTTGTAGTCTGTTTAAACTCTGAAAGGTACAAACTTAAATATATCTTGGATAATATCAGTTTCCTTTTGTTGAGTTTCTATCCATCCAAGTTAGAAAAGCCACCAGTCAGAAGGGCATATAACTTCCAGCCAGGAAAAAGCAGGTATCCATTGAACATTGTACCCTTGCCTGAAGAGCTCTTCACCCTTCAGGTCACAGCTTAAATTCCATTTCCTCCAGGAAGTCTCCCCTCCTTGCCCAGGCTTAGTTTAAGTATCATTTCTGAGTGTTCATATGCAGCCTGTACTACCCTCTATTGTAGCACTTCATATCCTATGTTATAATTGCTTATTTATGCGCCTGCTTCTGTTTCTAGATACAAGGTCTTTGGAGGCAGTAANGCCCAGGCTTAGTTTAAGTATCATTTCTGAGTGTTCATATGCAGCCTGTACTACCCTCTATTGTAGCACTTCATATCCTATGTTATAATTGCTTATTTATGCGCCTGCTTCTGTTTCTAGATACAAGGTCTTTGGAGGCAGTAACCAAAGTTTTATGTGTGTGTGTGTGTGTGTGTGTGTGTGTGTGTGTGTATATATATATATATATATATATAATGTATACACACACAATAACGCCTAGCACAGTGCCTGGTACACAGTGAGATGTTCAGTAAGTAATGTTGTGAAAGAATGAGGGGATGAATAAACACTTCTCTTCAGTACCAAGGACAGTGCCTAGCAAATGCAAACTATTAAATAAGTACTTTTCAAAAGAAAAAAATGAGCAAATAAATCAATGAATGATACAGCTCATTAGTCTCTCAGAGATCAGACTTCAGAACTATGACAGATTACTCCCACTCCTCTATCAGCCTTAGGTTTCTTTTCTATCTTCACTGGCTGTGATGCAAAGGACTGAACACATCTTAAGCTCAATTGCCCTAAAAAATATCATGAATTTGTTCTCATTCAGATTAGTATTGAGAGCTTTTCAAATGTGATAACCTTTCATCTGTGCCTTTAAAGCAGACATACCCTCCATACACAACTTGCCAATAACCAAAACCAAGCAAGTCTCAGATCCTACAAATTCATATAGCAATCTCCTTGCTCCGTAAGGCTTTAGATATACCTGACTCCTGACACTCAGCTGTCCCTCATTTTCAATCCAGGGTTTCTAAATAAACCATAAACATTTAGTTTCTTAATTTAAATTTCACTGACTTTGACTCTATTAAAAGAAAGTCCTTTCATCTCTATTTAACGTTTAAATTTCTTGTATGACTTCAAGTTTTCCAGATATAATCCCAGACTAGTTTTATACCCATAGATTTAAAATTTGCTTTTGGTTTCCTTGAATTTGACCCTCAACATGTAACAAGAACTTTAGCTCACACTCTTTTCCTTTTGACTTCAGCCACCTAAAGTCAAATGCTTTGCCTTAATTTTCAGCCATTAAGACTTAGTGTCAAGTGTATATTCCTCAGACACAAATCCCAACCAAGATGATCTTGGTCCTTACGTGGATGGAAACTGAGACTCAGATACTCTATTCTACTACAAAGGAGTTAATATATTAGCAGCAGAAACACAAGCATAGTATGTTATAGGAGAAGCACTAAGTCATTTGTGTTCATTTTTCCTTGTTTGTAGAGTAACAGAAACCAATGAAAGAAAATTCTATTCATTTCATTCAGTGATGTCTATTATCAGTGTAATCTTGGATTATAAATTTTGAGCAAAACTGGCTTAATTGTATAGAAAGAGCTTGTAACAGTATGTAGTAACAAGTTGAAAAATTTGGGGTAAATGTGTATTGAGTGTTGAGAACAGATATTTAGCTCTAAAATGACTGTAAGTGAATTTTTTTCAAAGGCATAAACCCATAAAAGGACAAAAAGAAAGGGAGAGGTCCAGAAACTGAAAAGAAGATGGATGAGTGGAAACTGACATTATAAACCTGAGATCTTTTTTTTTTTTTAATTCCACATGGGGAATGCTGAGGAGAAAAATTAACATTGGAGAACCCACAAAATCTCAGGAATTGGTTGCCTTGAGTATATCGGAAAGTTGAGGTAAAGATGGAGATAAAAGCAAAGTTTTATCAAAAGTGTAAGAAACAAGGCTTACACACAAACCAATACCCCTCTCTCACCCTTACAGAAGAGAAGAGTTTTGTTTTCTTGAAAGGTAACCAAAGCTCTTATGGTATAGAACACCAACTGGGGTGTGGGGGAGGGGAGCTCAATTGTGGCACATTGGTAAAGAATCCCCCTGCCATGCAGGACACACAACAGAGGCAAGTTTAGTCCCTGGGTCTGGAAAATCTCCTACAAAAGGAAACGACAACCGACTCCAGTATTTTGCGTAGAAAATTCCATGGACAGACAAGCCTGGTGGGCTCCACTCCAGGGGGTTATAAAGAGTCAAACACGACTAAGCATACACAAACACCCACACACGGTGTAGACACACTGATGTTCAGATCTTCAGCTTTCTTCCACCTTTAACCTCCCAGAATGCCAGCAATCAGACACAAACCCTCACAAGAAACTGGAGGAAGTTTCTCTTGGAAATCTCACCAGCCCAAGAGAAAACACCTACACCTGTGGTGGATTCATGTCGATGTATGGCAAACCCAATAGAGTATTGTAAAGTCAAATTTAAAAATTAATTAATTAATTAATTAAAAAAATATTAGATAATGAAAAAAAAAAAGAAAAGAAATGGACATTCAGAGTTACCAAGTTACCCAAGGCAAGGCCAGCCTGATCACAATAAGTGCTTATATCACGTTTCAGGAAGCCCATCCAAAAGCACAGAGTGCCGAGTGGCTTGTCAGTGTTCCATCTTTTAATATGAGGCAGATATCACAACATACCTGAGAATCATCTAGTGTGAAAAGTGGTAACTGAGAGGGAAAAAAAGAACAGAGGAAAGAAACATGGAGAGAAAAGAAACTATGGAGAGGAGAAAATCATACTATCAATATTAACCAGAAATAAAGAAGAAAAGGCATTTTTGTGGAGAAGGAAGAGGATGCTATTTTTTAAAAGAGGAGAGGGTATTTAGAGAACAAAAGAGCTCTTGGTTTTAGAAAGTGATCTAGTTTCATTTTTTTACAAGTGGTTGACCAGTTTTCCCAGCACCACTTATTAAAGAGATTGTCTTTACTCCATTGTATATTCTTGCCTCCTTTGTCGAAGATAAGGTGTCCATTGGTGTGTGGATTTATCTCTGGGCTTTCTATTTTGTTCCACTGATCTATATTTCTGTCTTTGTGCCAGTACCATACTGTCTTNTACACTGTCTAGGTTTGTCTTAGCTTTCCTTCCAAGAAGCAAGCATCTTCTACTTTCAAGGCTGCAGTCACTGTCCACAATGATTTTGGAGCCCCATTTTTTTTTCCTCCATCTATTTGCCATGAAGTGCTGGGACTGGAAGCCATGATCTCAGATTTTTGAATGTTGAGTTTCAAGCCAGCTTTTTCATTCTCCTCTTTCACCTTTCTGGGGTCAATCCCTAGGTCAGAAAGATACCCTGGAGTAGGAAATTGCAGCGCATTCTGGTTTTCTTGCCTGGAGAATTCCATGGACAGAGAAGTCCATGGAGAATTCCATGGACTGGTGGACTGCAGTCCAGGGTGGGTCGCAAGGAGTGGTACACGAGTGAGCGACTAACACTGTTACTACTATTCTGGTGGGGAGAGGGGAGGGAGGATTTACGAGAAGCCTGGATTCACGCCCAGCATGGCTGTACGAGGGGCTGGAGGCTGTGCTGAGGTTCAAGTTGTGAAGCCGGACAGGTTCTTGGGCCCACGGTAAGGCAGCCATGCTGGGAAATGAGGGAACTTGGAGTCACAGGCTATGGGGAAGAGGACTTTGGAGTAGTCTGTGCAGAATGGAGTTCAAGAGGATGAATTCGGTGTTGGAGGACATGGGGCAGATTGGAATGGGTTGGATCAGGGCAATGGAGAGCTGGATGACCTTGGGCAGGCCCCGGAAATCCTAGCCTTGGTTGTCCCTTCCAAACTGCAGTGTTGTGGGACCTGCAGAAGGCAGGAGGCTGGGCCGATGAGCCCTGGTGAGGCTGAGCAGGAAGGGCAGCTGTGCCTCCTGGCCCTGCCCCGGGGCCTGGCTTCCCAGCCTGTTGGGTTTACTTTCTGGGGAGTGTGTGTGACTCACAGGCACACCAGGGAGAAGCCAGAGGAGTCACTCCTGCATTCCTGCCACGGGCCAGAGGCTCCTCCGAGCCACGACGGGCCTGCAGGGGAGTGAGAGATGAGGACCAGAAGGCTCAGATGGAGCAGGTGCCTCTCACAGCCAGAAAGGGGCAAACCCGGATCTTCCTGCCTCCCAAACCCCTCCAGACCCACTCTACCACTGCTGTCTGTGAGACACATGGGCGGTGGAGGTGAAGGCTGGGCCTTCCTAGTTAGAGGAGGGAGGACCAGGGCTGGGGCAGAAGGCAGATTGCTGTCTGCAGACCTCTCAGGCCTCACTTGAGAGCCTGGATGTCAGAGCCAGACTGACCTGGGAATTGCATTTACTGAGAGGGACCTTCGGAGATACATGCATGACCTTTCTTGCCCTCAGTTTTCTCATCTGTAAAATGGAAGTATAAATAGACCCCTGTGAGACCCCTATTGGCCTCTGAGGGTGTAGGAGAGGGCAGGACGATTTGGGAGAATGGCAGTTAAGCATATATACTATTATGTAAGAAACGAGGCGCCGGTCTATGTTCGATGCAGGATGCAGGATGCTTGGGGCTGGTGTACGGGGATGATCCAGAGAGACATTGTGGGGTGGGAGGTGGGAGGGGGATTCAGGATGGGAGCTTATGTACCCCTGTGGTGGATTCATGTCGATGTATGGCAAAGCCAATAGAGTATTGTAAAGTAAAATTAAAAAAATAAATTAATTAATTTTAAAAGAAGAGCTCTTGGCATTCAATATGTGACAGCAAAAATGAAAAAAAAAACTCAAAAGAAAGTTTGGAAGATAAAGAATATGTTGCAAAAAGACAGAAATAGAGCAAAATAATAAAAAGAGTTATGAAAGGAAAAAACAGAAAATTAAAAGGAATGAATATTTCAAATAACTATTTAAGAAATTTCCCAGAAATGAGGCTCTGATTTACCTTATGGGAAAGGCCTGAGAAGAATCCAGCAACGTGGACTAAAATGGATCCATACCAGTGCACACCATCACATTTCATAACTTCAGGAAAAATATAATATAGTCTTCCAGAGAAAACAAAATAGGTTTTATATAAAGGATCCAGAATCAGTGAGGACCTAATGCACAGTATAGTGGTTGTAATTAACAACACTGTATTATATACTTGAAAGTTGCTGAGAGAGTAGATCTTACATATTCTCACCAAAAAAAAAAAAAAAAAAGAGGAATAATTATGGGAAATGATACAGGTGTTAGCTAACCCTATGGTGGAAATCATTTTGCAATATATTCCTGTATTAAATAAACACTGTGCATACCCTGAACTTACACAATGCTAATTATCAATTATATCTCAATAAAGCTGGGGCAGGAGATAGAATAGGAATATCATCAGACTCTTCAAAAACAATCTGAAAAAAAATTGTCTCTAATATACAGATTCAGCCAAATCTTAATTAAAAGCAAGAATAAAATAAAGACATTTTCAAACACTGGAGTCCTAAAAAAAAACCTACCTGCCATGTATACATTCTCAGGAAGCTATGAAGAATGTGATCTACCAAAATGAGGGAGTAAACTCATTTTGGAAGTTTACTTCCAAAGGGAAGAGAAAGATATGGAATCTAGAATATGGGGACTAAAACAAAGAGAAAGGCAAAATACAGAGATTAGATGACTCTGTGAAGCAGCCTGAGAAAGCATCAGTCAGTCAAGAGAAGACTACAGGTTTCAGGTGAAATATCTTCAAGGAAATGAAATTGATATGGTATTCTAATGTTTTTGAACATGTTGAGGGTAGATTTTAACGACTGAGGCAAAGAAATTGGCAGATAAAAGAAAACCATGACAAATGCAAGAACCAAGCCATGGAGTAAGGGACAGAATATAGACAGGGAAGGAGAATTTATCACAGTGTACTGCATGGCTTCACTGTGAATCTTGTTACAGAGTGAAAATATTTAGATTGTGTATTGACCTAAGTAAAATCACCATGTTTGTAATGCAACCTATTCACATGTGTGATAGAACTGAGCAAAGAAAGAGGGTTAAATTTTCATCTTCTAGAGCTGAAAATGGGTAGACAGAAACCAAGACTTCTTTTTTACATGGGAGTAGGGTACAAACTGCTCAAGCTAATATGCAAAGCACTTCCTCTAAGTTTCCACATCCCACCTGGGATCTCCTTGGAAAATTTTTTAATGACAGGTCAACCTGCAGCTGTGTTCAAAGGATAAGCAAAATGGCCTAAAAATATGAGATCTTTATTGACATAGGTTGGAAAAATGGACTGAAGTACCCTTATGTCCAGGACTTTCCTCCTATAATCAACAGCCTGGCGCTGATCAAACAAAGACCCCTACTTCCCCAGGGGGTCAATCCCTGCTGGGACCAATCTGCCCTTGTTATCAGAGCCAATTTGAGCACTATTTGGTCTAAATTTTATCTATAAAACTATGACCATGGGAAAATACAATTTTTGACAGTGTGGAGTCTATTCTTTAGACTCCAGAGAAAGCCTGAAGAAAATTCTCTTTAAGAATTCTTGCCCTGAGGAAGTAACTCCTCCAGTGCCTTAGGAGGTGCTTCCCAGGTGTCACTAGTGGTAAAGAACCTGCCTGCTGATGCGGGAAACACAGGAGAGCCAGCTCAATCCCTGGGTTGGGAGGATCCCCTGGAGAGGGTGTGCAACCTACTCCAGGATCCCTGCCTGGAGAGTCCCCATGAGCAGGGCAGCCTGGCGGGCGAAGGTTCACGGGGTGCAAAGAGTTGGACATGACTGGGCAGCTAAGCACAGCACACAGGCAGCCAGCAACACAAGCACGTCATTGAAATGGCCTCCCTGGTGGCTCAGATGGTACAGAATCTGCCTGCAATACAAGAGACCTGGGCTGAATCCCTGGGTCGGGNACGGGGTGCAAAGAGTTGGACATGACTGGGCAGCTAAGCACAGCACACAGGCAGCCAGCAACACAAGCACGTCATTGAAATGGCCTCCCTGGTGGCTCAGATGGTACAGAATCTGCCTGCAATACAAGAGACCTGGGCTGAATCCCTGGGTCGGGAGGATCCCCTAGAGAAGGGACTTCAGTATTCTTGCCTAGAAAATTCCATGGACAGAGGAGCCTAATGGGCCACCATCCATGGGGTTTGCAAAGATAAGCACATCAGTTCAGTTCAGTTCTGTTCAGTTCAGTCACTCAGTCNTTTACTAATTCTGTCAATTCATGACCTAATTTCCACAGCATTTTTAGCAGGTATATCTTATTGCTGACTCAAATTCTGCTTGCTTCTGACAAAATTTCTTTTTTTTTTTATGTGATTTTCAGTCAGTCCTCTTTCTTACTTCTGAATCAGAGTATTATATTGAGTATCAAAATATAATACCTGCAGTTTTTTTCTCTTTAAATTTGATTTTGTTATAATAAGCCCAACAATATTCAGTATACTGATAAAGATTTCAGGATTTGAAGTTACGCAGATCTGAGTTTGAATCTTGACTTTGCTTCTAAGTAGTTATATACATGGGCTTCCCAGGTGACTCAGTGGTAAAGAACCTGACTGCCAAGCAGGAGATGCAGGTTCAATCCATCCCTGCATTGGGAAGTTCCCCTGGAGAGGGAAATGACAACCCACTCCAGTGTCCTTGCCTGGAAAATCCCATGGACAAGGAGCCTGGCGGGCTACAGGCAATGGATTGCAAAAGAGTAAGACACCAGTTAGCAACTAAGCAACAGGAAGTTATACGGTCAGACATGTCTCCTTGAAATCTTTCAGTTTTAGTGTTTGTTTGTTTTTTAAAATCACTAAAATGTAAAAAAAAAAAAAANTCCAAGGAGTAATCATCTTTTAATTTCATGGCTGCAGTCACCATCTGCAGTGATTTTGGAGCCCAAAAAGATAAAGTCTGACACTGTTTCCACTGTTTCGCCATCTATTTCCCATGAAGTGATGAGACCAAATGCCATGATGCTTAGTACCTGCCAAAACACACCCAACACCATCTATTTCTTTGTAAACCAAGACTTGTGGTTTAAAAGGTGGGAGCCAGCTAAGAGCTACAGAGAATCCATTAAAAAATATCTTGAATTCAATACACAAGCCTTCATTCTATCAATATTAAACATATGTGTACCAAGGGTCTACTCTGACAAGCACTAACTAGGCCTCTGGGTACTGCAGTGAACAAGACAGATAAGGTCTGTGATCTCAAGAAGTTTATATTCTCGTGGAGAAAACAATGAACAAATAAATATTAGACAATAATGTAAGAAACCATCAGAACATGCTAAGTATTATGGAGAGAATTTAAGCAGGATGGTGTGAGAAGGAGTTAGTTACTGGGTGTGTACTTTAGTTTGGGTAGTCAGTGAAGTTTGGGTGGTCAGAGAAGGCTTCTCAGAACCAGACACTTAATATAACATCTGAATGGCAAGCAAAGGTCATTGAAAGGGCATTCGGGCATAAGGAATAGCTAGTATCAAGGCCCTAAGTCAGGCAGAGACATGGAAAGGAACAGAAGACCAGCGTGGCAAAAACACAGTGGCCAAGATGGGGGGGATGGGGTGGGGAGAGGGAGGTTATTAATATGTAATGAGGTAAACAATAGGCAAGGAGCAGATTTACACAGGGTGTTCTAAGCCAAGCAAGGCAATGCATTTGGACTTTAAGACTAATGAGAGCGTTTGGGATGTTTTAACAGGAAAGTGACATGAGTCTATTATTCATTTTAAAAGATTACTCTTGGTACTTTAGTAAATGATAGAGAAAGTATTTCAGAGGCTATTCTCGGCAAGAGACGATGGTGGCCTAGACCAAGGAAGTAGTGTTGAAAATGAAGTTAAAGGACACAAGGGATATGCTTTGAGAGAAAGACAACAGAACCTACTGAGGATTTCAGGTTGAGCTGGAAGGAAAAGAGGAGAACTGAGAATCATTCCTAGGTTTATGCCTTGAGCAACTAACTGGGTGCATTGTGGTGCCATTTAAAGAGGTGGAAAAGACAATGGAGAAGCAGGTCTCGAGAAAAACAGAAGTTCCCATTGTCTGTGTTAAAGCGATGTCAGATATATAGCAAGATATTTTTACTCTTTTGAGGCATGGTAAAAGCACTGACTGGAAATACAGTTTCTGAAGATGACATTGATAGCTGTAGGATTCACAAGCCCCCCCCAGAGAGAGAGCACAGAGAGACAAAGGAGGAAGGGAAGTGGTGTAGAACAGAGAACACGGCGTTCCAGAACCTTAAAAAAAAAAAAAAGTTCCAAGAAGAAGAAAGTAGTTGACTACCTGAATCACACTGGTTCCTCAGTTGGGGTTCAGAATAAACCTTCTCACAGTTTCTGCTCTGCTACACAGAAAAACATAGAGAAAAGAATAATTCCAAGCATATCATGCTGTAACTGTTTCTCTAAAAATTCAACTAAAATGTTAGCAACTGAGGCAAAATAATATGCAAATATTTCTACCTCCAGTTTTCCTATTTCATTGTTTCTCTAAATTTAATGCTACCAAGAGGGGAGTCTTTGGTCTAAAATTTTGGGGGGGAAGGTATTTACACAAATACATATATACTTACATACATGAACTGACTCATATGCACACAAACATACATTATAGATGCATGTGTATCATATATACATTTATATGTAGCAATTTTTAAAATTACCCTTTAATGTTTGGACTTTTACCTAGCATTCCAGAGACGTTGCAGTCATAGGAATAAACCGTCCTCTGCATCGGTAGATTCACTAATAAAATCTCTTTATCTGTTCAGGGAGGCGGGGTTTGCCTGGTTAACTACAGTGCTCTTTAGTTGACCGACTTAGTTCCCATATTCCTCTGGCACGTCCTAGTTATAGTTCTACAGCAAGATTAATTAAAGGCTCTGGGACTCAATTACTTAATCATTTAATTTTGGTCAGAAAAACTTTCCACCTCATAGAGGTTTCTCAAGATTAAACAAAATAATTTGTTCAGTCGCTAAGTCATATCTGACTCTTTTGAGACCCCATGGACTGTAGTCCATGAAGCTCCTCTGTCCATAGGATTCTTCAGGAAAGAACACTGGAGTGGGTTGTCATTTCCTTCTCCAGGGGAATCTTCCCAGCCCAGGGATCGAATCCATGTCTCTATGTCTCCTGAATTGGCAGGTGGGTTCTTTACCACTAGCACCATTAGCATCTGGGAAGCCCCCAGTAACATGTGACAGACAGCAAAACCCACAGTGCTCTCCAAGACTGCCAGTGGTTCCCTCTGTGATCACGGCTCAACCAGCCCTGCCCAGGGATTCCTACTGTCTCTGCACTGCAACCTGCAGTGGAACGGCCAGAACACTTTCCAAAAACTGTTCTATTTCAGTATCACATTTCTAATACAGGCCATAAAAAAAATCTTTTTAAATGTATGAATCCACATTCTTTTTGTAAAGAAGGCCGATATATTTTTAGTTAATTTCCATTAAGTGTATCTAGATTTTCATGATCACTGCTGGCTTGTAGGATAAATGTTCTACTTAGTTTTCTGACTGGGTAAGAGGTTGTCTGAGAGAGCTCCCTGAGGCCTGATTTCCACGTTTACCCACATACCTCAGCAGAGCTCCAAGCTCAGAGCTGTTGTTGAAGGTCCCCAGGTTCCTCTAGCCCAAGGCTCTGCCTGTGGCCATGAAGCTCACTCACTCCCACTCATTCCTTCGGCCATTAGTAATGTCTTCTGTCCATTTTAACTTTTCATGAATTCATGTCTTCTGCCTCACTAAACAGATTTTAAGGCCCCTGAAGTCAGAGTGCTTTGAAGTGATCAATAACTCTGATTTTATTTGCAAATAAAATCAAGGATCTAGTTTTAAAGGTGTTTCCTATATTTAACCTAGAGATAGAGCTATAATTAATGTCTATACCTAATTATTCTCTCATTATAAAACACTAGTCCCTACTTGTATATCTTAACAAGTAGGTACACAGTATATGTAATCAGAGAGGAAATATAACATCTTTTAAAAGAATACATGGATATATAGATGGCTAGAAACTCAATCAATAATTTTGCAGTGAAATAATAACAATGAAAATAGGTACTCAAATAAATGCTCATTATCTGAACATCCACTATATATCAGGGATATATGTTTACACATTAATTTTAAACCTCATAAAAATTTATTAAATTTGGTTTTATTAGCCTTGTTTTACAGATGAGGAAACTGAGTCTTGAGTAACACTCATACTCTCATAGCTGGTCAATATTATACCCAGGGTCCACATCCAAGTCAGGCTAGGTATAAAATCCAACTGAGAACCACTATACTGTTCTTTCACCAAGTTGGCTAATGCTGCACAAGCTAGACTATCAGTCTTGAGGAATGAGTCACCTAATTCCTAGCCCTTGCTGCAACAGCAGCTAGTCAGGGTCATGCTTATCCATCTTTCTCAGTAGCCACAATGCCCAAGCCCACAACACTCTGGCTGCTAGTTCCAGAAAATTCTATCATTATTTCCAAACTCCTAAGAAGATCAACAGTAACACAAATGAAAGAGGGGGCTGGAGCTGTCTTTAGTCCTACCAGGATAAGATGTACCTGTCAAATAAGCAAACTTTTCTTCTCTTTCAAAAAGTCTTTCATTTGAAGAGAACAATACTAACATCCTTGAAGAAAAACAATGAATTTTTGTTCGAGAAGTTATTTTGAGTTACGTAATTATTGGAAATACTTCCAGACTGGATCTATCAAAAATATCCTGTAACCAAACTTTCTTTAGAAGGATTGCAAGATTTTCAGTTTGAGACTAACCTGTCAACATTTTCCGAACTGAAATCATAATAAATAATTCTTAGTATACAAATTCTTATTTTATAGTCCCAGTGCATGTGGCTGATATTTGGAAAAAGGCCTAGAAACCCTACAATTACAATCAAGTTTATAAATTCTCTTCTCACTTAATTATAAATCCTGATTACATTTTCTCTGCCAGATTCCTGCCTAATGTTCCCATTTGATAATGAGCTCCATAAAAACTATCCAGTGCACATGATTCCATGCAATGTTTCCCCAGGTACCAATGTACTCTGACTTGAAAAGTGTACTCTGAGCCCATGCATTTGGAAGTGAACTTCCCAAATTCTGTCCGTCTCTGATATGCCATGATGAAGACCACTAACCAGGTCACAGAAGTAGAAAAGAAGTGCTTCTAAGTAATAATGAGGATGACTTATCCTCCTTTCCTAAAGGTGAAGATTCCTTTCAGAGATTAAAAGGCTTAAGTATGGGCTTCCCTGGTAGCTCAGTGGTAAAGAATCCACCTGGCAACAGAGGAGACATGCAAGCCCTGGTCCAGGAAGATCCCACATGCCTTGGGCAACTAAGCCCGTGTGCCACAGCTATTGATCCTGTGCTCCAGAGCCCTGGAGGCATAGCTACTGAAGCCTGCCTGCCCCAGAGCCTGCACGCTGCGATAAGAGAAGCCACCGCCATGAGAAGCCCATGCATTACAGCCAGAGAGTAGACCCACTTGTTGCAACTAGAGAAAAGCTTGTACAGCAACAAAGACCCAGAATGGCCAAAAATAAATGCACGTTATGGCAAAATCTAGTCACAGATGATAGAGATACAGTGAAGCAATTTAACCTCCTTCCAGACCAATTTCCCCAAAAGTAGTGAAGGAAAGTGCCTAGGAAACTATTTACTACTGAAGATGATTCAATGTTGTATCTAACAGGGATTTCTCCCTTTTTGTGGAGAAGTGTTCTCAAATACTGTTCTGGGACCTTCTTCTATTAATTAAGAATGCCAAACAGCATCATTTGAATTTTTCTTAACAAACCCAGTCACTGTTATAAGGAGATACATACAATGTGCAAAGTATAATACTGAAATATTCAAGTTAAACAAAAATGTGTGTAGACACATCTTATTCTGTAATTTATAACAAAAATCTTATTTTCAGATATATTTCTTAGGTAAATAATTAACATTCCTGAGTTTTGATTTCAGCAAGGTAAATTTCATACATAGTCCATCAAGGAAGCTCCAGAAAAAAAAGACAGGGAGGAGGATCACCAGATTACAAATTTATGGATTTTTCATATTGTGTAGATAAGAAGAAATTCCACTATTAGCTTTTTCCAAACCAATATCACGTGTTGGAGAGCAGATNAGAGTTGGACTGTGAAGAAAGCTGAGCGCAGATGTGTATAAGAGACAGCCAGATTACAAATTTATGGATTTTTCATATTGTGTAGATAAGAAGAAATTCCACTATTAGCTTTTTCCAAACCAATATCACGTGTTGGAGAGCAGATGATGGAAGGAGTGAGATGCCACTCCTTGGGATTAAAACACTTGCTTCACTCTTCCCTTTTATTAATTCTACATTGAAAATATCAGGGTTCTTCTCTCTTTTCCTTCACTGTGGGCATGCTTAGTCACTTCGCTCATGTCCAATTCTTTGCGACCCCATGGACTGTAGCCCTCCAGGCTCCTCTGTCCATGGGATTCTCCTGGCAAGAATACTGGAGAGGGTTGTCCCCTCTCCTCCAGGGGATCTTCCTGACCCAAGGAATGAACCTATGTCCCCTGCATTGGAGGTGGATTCTTCACTGCTGGGCCACCAGAAAAGCCTTTTTATTCTCTTTGTGTAATTTCATTATTATAAAATTCATATTTACATAGTGTCGTGTATTTCTTTTTACAAATTTTGTATCAGTCTAGTAATGAGTTTAATCATGCCCCTGAATTTGAAAAACCATGCCAGTTATTTTCACACATTAACAAGGAACTTCAGAGAAGAAGATGAGCCATAACAGATGAACACTGGAAATCAGTCACTCTTGTCACAAGGTCAGTCAGCTGATTTTAATAATTAACAGAGAGGAATTAAGTACATCTTGGAAACATTTTTTCAAAACAACAGGTCTGCAATCTTACTGTTTCTTTATCAGGTATATTGACCTTTTGGTCTTATGACATAGCAATTAGTGCCCTACAGCGCCTAACTCCACAAATGGAGAAGAGACAGGTTTTTAAAGGAAAAAGAAAAAAAAATCCGAGATAGTGCTCATTTACTATTTTTCATGAAACTTTTGTTCTGAAGTGTTTTTGTATTCCAACTACATTTTGCTTTGTTATAAATGAAGGAAAGAATATATATAATAATGGCAGTCAATATTTCAAAGAAAAATTATATTCAATCAAAAGACAGTCTCAGAAAAAAANAGTGAATTAGTTATACATATACAATGCAGGAGACCCGAGTTCAATCCTTGGGTCAGGAAGATCTACTGGAGAAGGAAATGGCAATCCACTCCAGCACTATTGCCTGGAAAATCCCATGGACAGAGGAGCCTGGTAGGGTATAGTCCATGGGGTCGCAAAGAGTCAGACACGACTGAGCAACTTCACTTACTTACTTATTGTACAAATGTACACTCGTTTTTTAGACTCTTTTCCCTTAAAAGTCATCATAGAGTATTGAATAGAGTTCACTGTGCTACACAGTGGGTTCTCATTAGTTATCTGTTATATTTAGAGTCGTGTGTATATGTCAATCCTAATCTCCCAATTTATCCCTCCACTTTTATCTTCCTTGGTAGTGTTAAATTTGTTTTCTACATCTGTGACTCTATTTCTCTTTTGTAAATAAGTTCATTGGTATCATTTTTTTTAAGATTCAACATATGAGCAATATCATATCATATTTGTCTTTCTCTAGTTAGCTTACTTCACACAGTATGACAATCTCTAGGTCTATCCATGTTGCTGCAAATGGCATTATTTTGTTCTTTTTTATCGTTCAGTTCAGTCACTTAGTCGTGTCTGACTCTCTGTGTCTGACCCCCATGACTACA
This sequence comes from Neotragus pygmaeus, assembly GCA_006410875.1. Classification (NCBI taxonomy): domain Eukaryota; kingdom Metazoa; phylum Chordata; class Mammalia; order Artiodactyla; family Bovidae; genus Neotragus; species Neotragus pygmaeus. The sequence goes on along the minus strand of SJYV01034294.1, from coordinate 1,611,007 downwards.
GCACGCCAGGCTTACCTGTCCATCACCAAATCCAGGACTTGTACAAACTCAGGTCCATCAAGTCAGTGATGCCACCAACCATATCGTCCTCTTTCATCCCCTTCTCCTGCCTTCAATCTTGCCTAGCATCAATCAGAGTCTTTTCCAGGGAGTCAGTTTTTCACATCAAATGGCCAAAGTATTAGAGCTTCAGCATCAGCATCAGTCCTTCTGATGAATATTCAGGACTGATCTCCTTTAGGATGGACTGGTTGGATCTCCTTGCTATCCAAGGGACTCTCAAGGGTCTTCTCTAACCACCACAATTCAAAAGCATCAATTCTTTGGCACTCAGCTTTCTTTATACTATAATTCTCGCATCCATACATGACTACTGGAAAAACCAAAACTTTGACTAGATGGACCTTTGTCAGCAAAGTAATGTCTCTGCTTTTTAATATGTTGTCTAGGTTGGTCATAACTTTTCTTCCAAGGAGCAAGCATCTTTTAATTTTATGGCTACAGTCACCATCTGCAGTGATTTTGGAGCCCCCAAAAATAAAGTCTTTCATTGTTTCCATTGTTTCCCTATCTATTTGCCATGAAGTGATGGGACCAGAGGCCATGATCTTAGTTTTCCAAATGTTGAGTTTTAAGCCAGCTTTTCACTCTCCTCTTTCACTTTCATCAAGAGGCTCTTTAGTTCATCTTTGCCTTCTGCCATAAGGGTGGTATCAGCTGCATATTTGAGATTATTTATATTTTTCCCAGCAATCTTGATTTCAGCTTGTGCTTCATCCAGCCTGGTATTTCACATGATATACTCTGCATAGAAGTTTAAAAAGCAGGGGGACAATATACAGCCTTAAAAATACTCCTTTCCCAGTTTGGAAATAGTCTGTTGTTCCATGTCTGGTTCTAACCGTTGCTTCTTAACCTGTATACAGATTTCTCAGGACGCAGGGAAGGTGGTCTTGTATTCCCATCCCTTGAACAATTTTCCACAGTTTGTTGTGATCTAATTATGACCAACCTAGACAGCATATTAAAAAGCAGAGACATTACTTTGTCTACAAAGGTCCATATAGTCAAGGCTATGGTTTTTCCAGTGGTCATGTATGGATGGATGTGAGAGTTGGACCAAAAAGAAAGCTGAGCACCAAAGAATATGCTTTTGAACTGTGGTGTTGGAGAAGACTCTTGTGAGTTCTGTGGACTGCAAAGAGATCCAACCAGTCCATCCTAAATGAAATCAGTCCTGGATGTTCGTTGGAAGGACTGATGTTGAAACTGAACCTCCAATACTTTGGCCACATGATGCGAAGAGCTGACTCATTGGAAAAGACCCTGATGCTGGGAAAGATTGAGAGCAGGAGGAGAAGGGAATGACAGAGGATAAGATGGTTGGATAGCATCACTGACTCAACAGATATGGGTTTGGTGGACTCCAGGAGTTGGTGATGGACAGGGAGGCCTGGTGTGTTGCAGTTCATGGGGTCGCAAAGAGTCAAACACGACTGAGTGACCAAACTAAACAGAATATAGTCAAAGGTTTTAGCATAATCAATAAAGCAGAAATAGATGTTTTTCTGGTTTTCTCTTGCTTTTTTGATGATCCAATGGATGTTAGCAATTTGACCTCTGGTTCCTCTGCCTTTTCTAAATCCAGCTTGAACTTCTGGAAGTTCATGGTTCACATATTATTGAAGCCTGGCTTGGAGAATTTTGAACATTACTTTGCTAGCATGTCAGATGAGTGCAATTGCACAGTAGTTTGAGCATTCTTTGGCATTGCCTTTCTTTGGAACTGGAATGAAAATGGACCTTTTCCAGTCCTATGGCCACTGTTGAGTTTTCCAAATTTTCAGTCAAATTGAATGTGCAGCACTTACACAGCATCATCTTTTAGTATTTGAAATAGCTCAACTGGAATTCTATTACCTCCTCTAGCTTTGTTCATAGTGATGTTTCCTAAGGCCCACTTGACTTCATATTCCAGGATGTCTGGCTCTAGGTGAGTTATCTGGGTCATGAAGATGTTTTTCGTATAGTTCTTCTGTGTATTCTTACCACCTCTTCTTAATATCTTCTGCTTCTGTTAGGTCCATTCCAATTCTTTTTTAATGGCTGAATAATATTCTATTGTATACATGTACCACATCTTTATCCATTCATCCAGCCATGTCTTGCCCATTGTGAACAGTGCTGCAGTGAACACTTGGGTGCATGTATTTTTTCGAATTATGGTTTTATAGATATCTTCAATACTATACAGGCCCTTTCAATGCTATAATCATATAAATATCTGAAGAATTAGGTAAAGATATAAAGAAATCTGAATTTTTCTAACACTTACACCAGATCTATTACAACATATCTGCAGAAGTCACCTAAATTAGACAAGAAAATCACTTAGTATATAGAAAATGTCCCCACAAATGTGTTTTAAACACAACTGTGTTTTTTAAATGCTTACATTCTTACAGTTTCTAATGTACACTGCCTTAGTTCGAATTTGTTGAAAAATATGTCTTTATACAAGTGACATATACTAGGAAACATAATACTCTATATCCTAAGGTGTGCAAAACATCCTCCCAACTCTAATTCATTTAGTTGCACGACCCCAAATGTAAAAAGAAAAAAAAACAAACGCTTCCCTGTCAAGGAAGTCTTCACAATGCTACTGAAAGCATTTCTGTCCTCAACATGGCATTGGACTTATTCTCCCCTTTCTTCTCTGACAATCCCACTAAGAGAACGTGCCTCGGTGGGCCCACTTAGCACTCTCTGCTGCTGCTGGTGCAGAAGTCACATGGTATCAGTGCCTCGAGGCCGGGAAGCTGGCCTGCTGATGCCGATATGGGGAGAACAGCTTCCTCCTCACCCTTCAAATGACTTTGCACCACACTCTGTCATAGTTATTCCGAATGTTAACCTGCAGGGCAAAGTTTTCTCCAAATGTTGAGTGTGAAAACCAGTGTTTCTGCCCCATCTCTCATTCCCACTTTCCCTCGGACTCAGACCATAAAACATGGGAACTGACCAGAAAATCAACCTCAAAAACCACTTTCCTTTACAAACAGCCTGTCCCAGAATACAGATTGTCTTGCTCTGTCTTCCTCTGCCATCCACACACTTTTGTGTACAGTTTTGTAAATGGGGTTCTGAAACCTCTGGCATCAGATCTTCAAAAGTATTTGTGAAATAGGCGGATTCTCAGGTCATGCTTTAAGCTGCTGACTCAGAATCTCTGGGCTGGATCATGGAGTTTGGTTTATGAAAAAGCACCCCTGGTAATTATTAGGCACACTAAATTTTGTGGTTCTTTTTCTTTGTACCATTAGCTCATACTACACAACAGTTTCATTTCATTTGGAAGCTTTAGAATTATTGAGCAATTAATCACATCTTAAAAAGTGAGACCTAGATATACCTGCAGTTAGCCTCCCAGGTGGCACTAGTGTTAAAGAACCTGCCTAGCAATGCAGGAGATGTAGGAAACATGGATTCCATCCCTGCGTTGGGAAAATTCCCTGGAGGAGGGCATGGCAACCCACTGCAGTGTTTGCCTGGAGAATCCCATGGACAGAGGAGCCTGATGAGCTATGGTCCATTGGGTCGCAAAGAGTTGGACATGAGTGAAGTGACAGCACGCATGCACAAGCACAGGGTTGACCAGAAGGATGAAGAGCAGAGATGTCTTAGCATTGCCTCCTATATGACAGAGCTTCTCCAAAGTACTAGCAATATAAAAAATAAATTCCCCCTTAACGCCATACTAGGCAGGATTTAGGACATTAAACTAGATGGACCCTCTTTAGGAAGAAGCAGCCATTTATATTGATATGTTTAAAGGTTGCTTGGTAACCCTTAGCCTGATGTGGAATGGCATCTTTGACTGATGAATCTGACATGAAATCAGGGCAGCAGTTCTCAGCATCATGTAGGTATACAAGGTATAGGTTAGGCAAATTTCAGGTTCAGTCCCTTGAAATAAAGTTGTTATCAAAAACTGGAGAACTAGGATGAAGCCCTAGTTCCAAATCGAATGAGAAGCTAGAGCAAGTGGTCTGTCTTACAGTGAGAGAAAACTAAATAGGGAGATCCTGCCTATTTTCTGAGAACAAGGAACAAACAAATTCCTCTGACTGATGAAGATGGAGCTCCTAATGTAAAGTCAGGCATTGTTGCTCCTCTCTGGCTCAGTGCTTGTATATGGCCATGTGCATAGGGAGTGTTTCAGTTCAGATGCTTTAAGGTTGTCAGGTGTCAAGTAAGTAGTGAACAATATCTGCTGAAACAAACGAAAAGAGTTCTGAACCAAAAGCAAACGTATCCCAAATCTAAAAAGAAAACCAGGAGAAAGAATGGGGTCAACTGATTAAGTGACTCTCCTACATGACCAAAGCATCTAAGAATACATGCTCCCCAGATACGCTTTGCCATCAGTAGGAAAGTTCCCCAAAGTAATACATTATTTGAAATTGACAATAACTTACCGATGAGAATAAAACTTACAATGTCCAGAAGATTTCAAAATTTACAAAAAGAAGGAAAACTGGAGAAATGTTTTCACTATGTTGCAAGATTGAGAATTGGGAAAAATAATTTCACCAATGCTTCCGTAACACAGTTCAAAAGGAATTGAGTAGTTAATTAACAATATTTTTATCAGAACAGTATTAACATACATGAAAATATTTTGGAATCTGAAAGTAACTGTATCAGCAGGGTTTTAAACTATCCTTCATATTCTGGAGACTTGAGCCATGTAATAAAGCAAAGCCCTTCATGGATTCCTCAGAATAGCTACTAACTTCAAATACAATCTCTTGTTATTAAAGTCTTTTCCCCAGGTATCTTGCTACTTCAGATGCACCTAACATTTCTTATCTATTTTTTAAATGCCAAGGATTCAGCTAAGGGAGTGTGTGTGTGTGTGTGTGTGTGTGTGTGTATGTATAATTTCATGCATTATTCTAGATAGTATGCTTTATTATATATTCCTTCTTCTGCACAATAATGTTATACTACATATTATAAATTAATAAATTGTCACAATGCCTTATAAGATCCATCTCTTATACTTAAAAAAATGAATCAGTTCCTGGCAACTTAATCACTCCCTAAAAGGCTAAGAATTCTACATTCTAAAGAGTTGAATAATCTCACAAAAATCCCCAAATCAGCCCACCCGTGATACTCATACCTTTACTATATTTACCTCTTACATAATGTGCCATTCAAAATAAAAGCTCAATTTGTATTAGAATAACTTAAAGCCTATCCTTGGAATACATGAAAATGCTTATTATTCTTTAAAATAGTTTAAAGTTTATTTCTTTTCTAGGCAACTCTCTGTGGATTGTATACTTCCTTCAATCTTCCCTTAAATGAGGACGCGGTATTGAATAGTTCCCTAAACCCAACACAGAAAAAAATCATTTTGCCTTTACTAGACACTGTCTTGGGAGAAACATAACAACCAGAGATGCACAATAGAAGGACATAATAGGATACTGGAAAGAGAATCATTGTCTAGACATCTCAAACAGAGAAAGACAGTATATATTAATAAGATAACAATAAAATTCTTTCAATTTCTTCAAAAGAAAAAAACTGCATAGAAAAATGTGATTTAACAAAACTTTTTAATAAATACCAGCACTGGATTATTAAGATGACAGATAAGAGCACTTAATAAAACACGTGTCAAGCAAAATCCAGGCCAGGATCATTTGAGATAAAATAGTCCTATTACCATACAATCTATAAAAGATTAATGAAACCTTTAATGCAAAGCATTTTAATGGAACTGGCTGCATCCTGACCTTACCTAGACTTTTCTAGGACTTTGGCAGTTTTAAGTAGGAAGAATAGCTGTATTCAAGAAGGTTTCTTTTCCTTCCAAAATTTGTCCACATTTAAGGAAATGCAGAAATATGATCTTTCCCCTTAACATATAGTACAGTTATCATTCATATATAATCGTCCATAAAACTCCTTGAAAAGTCTATTAATCTCTTCAATATCCATGAACTTAATACCATAATTGTTCTTAACTGTAGCTATAGTAGAAAAACTGCTTGCCTGTTTTCTTGCTAATAACCCACTGGTTTTATGACTGAATTGAAATAAAGCCAGTTCTTCTAGCAATAAAGGTGAGGGTGACCCAGATGAATTAGATAATCGCCTTCACAGCCTATTGATCTTCTATTTGAGGTCTTTTAGGTCTGAATATTTTCTCTTTGCTAATAGAGCTTCACATTTTTTTCAGTCGCTAATAAATGTAGGTAGAGTCTAAAGAATATTAGTGGGAAAAAATTGAGGGTGGGATTGTGTTACAATATACTTGAATTCAAAGGTTCCTTCAGGTCCCAACATCATTTCTACTGCAAAACATGGGATGTATAGTTTAACAACAGGTAACTTCACTCAACCAAGTGTACATATAACATATGCTGTTTGCTATGTTAGACCTACAGATGAAAAACAGAAATCTGTCCTGAATAAATTCAGTTTGGTGAGAAGAATAACATGTATGTAGATATTTAAACATCAATGAAGCAGTATAGGAATGCCCAGGTTAATAGGAGAGCAGAGATGAGAAAATTTCAGCCTAGTTCGAGGTAAAGGAGTAGAAAAATACAGGCACTATGAGCCCTTAAATCCAATCCCAAACTGAGTCCCTGCTGCAAAAAGGGAGAATGCCATCAAAATGTTCCTTGGCTTTGCACACCTCAGTCGCTGAAACTAGAACAATTTAATCATGATATTAGGGACTGAAACAAATTCACAAAGTGGGCATTTTAAGGGAATTAGGGCGTTGACAGGGTAGGAACAATAGGAAAGAGAGTAGGTAATTTAATATTTCACAACACAATTGCAAAAGAGTAACTGTGATTGGAATCATAAAGATCATTCTGGAAAATGCAGTGTAACATTGTTAATAATACAGTGTTATTACAACCATCCTGACCTGTTTTCAGTCAGATCACTTCCTTGAGGTCTACAATCTGTGTTTTGTTCCAGCCTTGGTGTCCTTACTGAAATCCCTCCTCCTTCTCTTTCTCCAATAATCTAGTTCCTGTATGTGATCCTTGTGATTTATAAGAAGAAAAGTCTATTTGGTCTCTGTTTGTCCTGTTTCTGACACAGAGCTCTTAATTTCTTGGTATTTCCGAACAGAAGAGGGCTATAAGGGGAGCTTTTGTTTTGATAATGAGATGACTTTTAGACCCTAAGGATAGGAGCTAGTTGCCAATGGAGCCACCAGGTATTTTTTAGAGGGTTAGAACTTTCATTCCCACCCCAAGCCCTCGACTTCTGAGGAGGGGAGAGGGACTTGAGGTTGGAATTCTATCACCAATGGCCAATGATTTAATCAATTGTGCTTATTCCATTAAAGCCCAAAAGGACAGGGTTGGGAGAACTTCCAAGTTGGTGAATAGGTGCAGATTTCTGGAGAACAGGGTTCTCAGAGGGGCATGGAGGCTCAGAGCCCCTACTTACATACCTTGCCCTATGCATCTTTTCCATCTGACTGTTCCTGAGCCATATTTTATAATAAATCAGTAATCTATTAAGCAAAATGTTTCTCAGTTCTGTGAGCAGCTGTAGCAAATTAACAGAACCCAAGAAAGGGATTGTCAGAACCTCCAGTTTGCCAGGTGGCTCAGTAGTACAGAATCCACCTGCCAGTGCAGGAGACACAGGTTCGATCCCTAGGTTGGGAAGGTCCCCTGGAGTAAGAACTGGCAACCCACTCCAGTATTCTTGCCTGGAAGATCCCATTGACTAGAGGAGCCTAGTGGGTTATAGTCCCTGGGGTCACAAAGAGTCAGACACAACTGAGTGCATCTGCACCTTGTTCAGAAGCCCAGGTGACAACCTGGACTTGTGACTGGCACTCTTAAGTTGGAGGAGGGCCATTGGAACCTCCAATCTATAGCTGGTTAGGTAGAAGCCCAGGTGACAACCCGCATTTGCAAAGGGTACCTGAAGCATGGGTAGGGGATGCAGCCTTGTGGGACTGAGCCCTTAGTCTGTGGAAGCTGGGGCTCTCTCTGGGTAGATAGTGTCAGAATTGAATTGAATTGAACTGAACTGAATTGAAGGATGCCCCACTGATACCCAAGAATTGCCTGGTACTGCAGGGATTCCCCCCAAACTGGAAACTAGGTACAAAACCCTTTTATTGGATTTGATGATGATCCAGCTCTAGACTTACTGACTTGTCTGATCTGGCGGATATAGCAGATTATCACAGACTGTGTGGCAATTAAACAACAGAAATATATTTCTCATTGTTGGAGGCTAGAAGGTCAAAGACAAGGTGCTGGAAGATTCAGTGTCTGAAATGTCTGGTGACAGCCCCCTTCCTGGTTCATAAACAGCTATCTTCTCACTGTGTCTTCACAGAGAAGAAGGGGTAAGGGAGTTCTCTGAAATATTTTTTATAAAGTTCCACTCCTATAGCCTAATCACCTGCTAAAAGCCTCACCTCTAAATGCCATCCAATTGTGTATCAGGTTTCAATGTAAGAATTCAGGGGGACACAAACATACAATCCATAACACCTACCTTTCCCACAAAGTCTACAAACCTACACTGCTCTTCTTTTTAAAATCCATCCACACAGCACAGCCATTTGAATCACAAGATTTTAGAACTGAACCAGGAGCTCTTAGAAGGAGAAATCCCAGTGAGTTTCAATGACTTGCCCAGGATGACACAGTCAGCAAGGGTCAAGGTCAGAACTAAAACCTGCATCTTTTGAATTTAGTTTGAGATCTCCATTTCATGATACCAATTCTAGTTTTAACATTTGTACAGTTCAGATATAATCCTCGCTGAAATTCTTTTTACTAAATTTGTGCAGTAACTGTGGCTTACCTTCAACCCACCCTAACTTCACCCTTCCTCTCTTCTCTGCCTCTGTAGAAAACCAGTGTGTTGATGATGGCTCCAAGCATTTCTGTGCCCAAACCCATGAAAATCTCCTTTATTCCTTTGTGACCAGCTTACACTGAGCTAACTGAAACTGAAAAATGTTTTACTCCTAAAATGATATCACATATAAGGATTCAGGACAAGGAAGCACTGTAGGGTACACAGGATCTTATTAAAAGCCCCCAAATCATACCACATACATAGCTATACATGCTACAAATATCTGCCTGCAATTTGGAATTTTTTTTACCCCTCCACCAAATAATCCCCAAGTTAAAAATACTTTGTCTTCTCCTTTTTATAGTCAGCGATGCCAGACCCAAACAAATGCCTGACTAACTCATCAGTTTTATTCAAACTGACTTTTAACAGAATAACACGTAGCCAGAAATCTCGAATGTACTTTTACGTTGACATTCTTTCTATGTATCTAGGCGGTTTGCTTACTTAAGGACCTGGATACTTAGTTTCCTGAAATTAGGAATAATATTTTTTAAGGAGACGGTCAAATTTAAGGAGAGAATTTAGATTAGAAGTGACTGCCCCCATGATGGCAACAGTTCTGTCCCCTGTTGAGTTCCAGTTTTATAATTTACACTTTGAGTCTGTTACTACCAAGTTACTTCTGCAGGTAGTAGTGGGCCACACTTGGGCCACACTGCATCCAGCATGTCCCAGCATCAGTTTACAAAGGAAGAGAACAGTAGAGGAATGGGAAAAAGCAGCAAGTTCTCCCTGTGCCCTCCCTCTACTTAGCAGTTTATGTCAGAGCTCTACGTAGAGAGCACTGCTCATAAAATCTGAAGGTTTTCTTCTGAAAAAAAAGAGCCTGAAAGACCCTGAGAATGAGCTGCGCTACTTCAGAGTTTCTGTGGTGCGATGTGACACAGAGTGGAGAAAGCAGGTTTGCATTTCAGAAGCATTAGAAGACAGCACACTAGGCACAAACTACACCATCATCCCGATGAGATGGACTGTCCAACAGGAACGTCCGTGACAAACCTTCCAGCAGCTTCCTTGGCAGAAGAAGTCAGTGAGTAGACCTGGATCAAAAAGGGGAAGAATCTACCAGATGTGTGGGGCAATTACAGATGAAGCACAACAATAACAATCAATTAAAAAAAAAAGCAGTGAAATTTTTATGAGATTTCAAGGTTATGACTTACACAGGTAAGAGGAGGAGTCAGGGATATATGACTTTCTACTGCTAATGTGATAAAATTGTACCAACCCCTATGCCTACCCAGTGACATCTAGCAGACAGGGTCTTGTAAATGTCTAGTATACAAGAGAAATTTAATCAAAGATTCCTTTTGTTGAAAGTACTTATTATTCAACAAATATTTACTGAAAATCTACTATGTGCCAGGCACTGTTCTAGGCACTGGGAATAAGTTGGTGAACGAAACAACAAAGATTCTTGCCCACATGGAACTTGCTAGTATAAAGGATGAAAAATAGTAACTTATTTCACCTTAAATTTCAAAACTAAGTAATCTTATCTGGAGAAAATGGTCCAACTACATTATAAGGGCAAAGTCCATGAATACCATATCTGTTTTGCTTCATGTTGCACTCCTAGAAAACTTTATGATATCTAGAGTATGGTGGGTACTCAAAATTTGATAAATGAGTCTAATTCTAAGTCATCTGACAATAGAGGGTGTCACTATGCTCCATAAAGTGAGTTTTCACATGCCTCTTCATATTGCAAGATAACTTCTACTTTTATTATCATAGAAGGATTCATACAGAATAATAAGATATACACCAATATATATAAAATAGATACCAAATTAAAACCTACTGTACAGGTCAAGGAACTCTACTCAGTGCTCTGTGGTGACCTAAATAGGAAGGAAATCCAAAAAAGAGGGGATATATGTATACATATAACTGATCCACTTTAGGGTGTGAGAGAAACTAACATAACCTTGTAAAGCAACTATACTTCAATAAAAATGAAAAAAATGAATAATAAAATAACCAACTCTTTTTTTTTTTCTTTACCAACTAGTTCCCAGTCTATATACAATATTTAGGAAAAATCACTTTTTATATTGGATTGCTTCTTAGCATTCCTATTACTTGCCTCCTGAGGAATCTATATGCAGCTCAAGAAGCAACAGTTGGAACCAGACTTGAAACAACAGACTGGTTCCAAATTGGGAAAGGAGTATGTCAAGGCTGTATACTGTCACCCTGCTTATTTAACTTCTAGGCAGAGTACATAATGTGAAATGCCAGGCTGGATGAAGCACAAGCTGGAATCAAGATTGCCAGGAGAAATATCAATAACCTCAGATATGCAGATGACACCACACTTATGGCAGAAAGCAAAGAAGAACTAAAGAGCCTCTTGATGCAAGTGAAAGATGAGAGTGAAAAAACTGGCTTAAAACTCAGCATTCAGAAAGCTAAGATCATAGCATCTGGTCTCATCACTTCACGGCAAATAGATGGAGAAACAATGGAAACCGTGACAGACTATTTTGGGGGGAGGCTCCAAAATCACTACAGATGGTGACTGAAGCCATGAAATTAACAGATGTTTGCTCCTTGGAAGAAAAGTTATAACCAACCTAGACAGCAGAGACATTACTTAGCCAACAAAGGTCTGTCTGGTCAAAGCTGTTTTTTCTAGTAGTCATGTATGGTTGTGAGAGTTACACTATAAAGAAAGCTGAATGCTGAGAGAATTGATGCTTTTGAACTGTGGTGTTGGAGAAGACCCTTGAGAGCCCCTTGGACTGCAATGAGGTCCAATCAGTCCATCCTAAAGGAAATCAGTCCTGAATATTCACTGGAAGGACTAATGCTGAAGCTGAAGCTCCAATACTTTGGCCACATGATGCAAAGAGCTGACTCATTGGAAAAGACCCTGATGCTGGGAAAGACTGAAGGCAGGAGGAGAAGGGGATGACAGAGGATGAGATGGTTGGATGGCATCTGACTCAATGTACATGAGTTTGAGCAAGCTCCAGTAGTTAGTGATAGACAGGGAAGCCTGGTCTGCAGTTCATGGGGTCGCAAAGAATCAGACATGACTGAGGGACTGAACTGAGTATCATATAAAAGGGGTTAGTAGAGTTTTTCACATATCATAGTTTTGGAGGATCACAAACAGATATACCAGTTTCATTAAAAATTGTATGTGATACATAAATTTCATATTCTGTACAAATCAGTTAGGTTAAGTATGATTAAGAGGCCAGCCATCAACTGAAGAAAGGTACCATTAACCAAAAAAANGAATGGACTGGTTGGATCTCCTTGCAGTCCAAAGATCTCTCAAGAGTCTTCTCCAACACTACAGTTCAAAAGCATCAATTCTTCGGCGCTCAGCCTTCTTCACAGTCCAACTCTCACATCCATACATGACCACAGGAAAAACCATAGCCTTGACTAGACAGACTTTAGTAGGAGTCCTAATAACACATTAGATGCAGTCGCATGTCACTGTGGTTTTATATTTTCTTGATATTGATTGAGGTTGAGTACATTTTCATTTGCTTAATGGCCATTTGGAACTTCTTTCTTTGTCCATTTAAAATTTGAGTGGCTTGTTTTTTTCTTATTGATATGTGTATACATTCTCGATGAATCATCTGTTGGATATATATACTGCACATATATTTTTCACTCTTTGGTTTGCCTTTTCACATTTCTCCTGGTGTTTTTGCTTCAAAAGAAATTCTCAATGAGATGTATCTAGTTTTTTTTTATGTTTTTATTTACTTTTAGTTCTTATTTTCATCCTCATTAAGAACTCTTTCCCAACTCCAAGGTCATACATAGTAACCTATGTTTCCTTCAAGTGACTTTATTATTTTATCTTCCATGTTAGGATCTGTAATTTATGTGGATACTTTTTTAACATATTATGAGGATAAGTATTTACCTTTATTTTTCTATATATTTTACATGGGAATTCAAGCCTCCTAAAACTGTCCTTTCCCACTGCACCAGTGTGTGAGCTTTGTCGTGAATCAAGTGACTGTGAGACTCTCCTTGGAATATCTACTTTTCTCTATTGATCAATTTATGTATTATTTTACCAATAATGCTGTCTCTTATTCTTATGAGTTTCATGCTTTTATGCTATTTTAAATACTGTTTTCCAAGGTTTTTTGTGATCCACAGAGTCAAAGGTTTTAGTGTAGTCAATGAAATAGAAGCTAAATGATTTTCTGGAATTCCCTTGCTTTTTTTATGATCCAGCAAATGTTGACTATTTGGTCATTTCATATTTCATGGCGTATAAAATGCTATTTTAAACTTTAGAGTTTTTAGGTACATTTATAGTAGTTACAAATACACTTGATTTTTATATGTTGACATTCTGACCTGAAATTTGCAATAATTTGTATGTATAGATTTTTTTATATTCTGCTTTTAGCAATCTTTATATAGGGAGATGAAAGACAATTTTATTTACTATTTTAAAATATTATACTATTTTTTTCTCATGTTTCTTTTTCTTTTTCTTCAATTACACCATCAATTACAATTGAATCTTAGTGCCAGGTCTTTTCCCGAATTCAGGGATTAAGCATAATATTTCATCAAAAATTATACTATTAACTGTTTTTAAGATAATGGTTCTTAGGTTAAGGAAATTCTGTCTATAAATGCATATTTTTACATTTTTTATTTTTATGCAATTTTATAGATTACTTCCACATACTGTTATTACAAAATATTGGCTATATTCCCTGTGTTGTACAATATATTCTTGAGCCTATCTTATAAGATTGTTTGTTACTTTTTGATCCTATATGGGTACTGAATTTTATCAAACATTTTTATGCATCTATTATGATTATCATATTAGTTCTTTCTTTAGTCTATAAATGTAGTGAATCACATTTAATTATTTTTGATGTTGAAACAACCTAACTTTGCATTCTAGATTTTAACTAAATATTTTACCATATAATTTTTTCATTTTTGTTTTGAAATAATTTTAGAAAAGTGCCCAAAATAGGCAATACCCATATATACTTCCCTTGTGGATCAGATGGTAAAAAATCTGCCTGCAATGCGGGAGACCTGGGTTCGATCACTGGGTGCAGAAGATCCCCTGAAGAAGGGAAAGTCTACCCACNTGTTTTGAAATAATTTTAGAAAAGTGCCCAAAATAGGCAATACCCATATATACTTCCCTTGTGGATCAGATGGTAAAAAATCTGCCTGCAATGCGGGAGACCTGGGTTCGATCACTGGGTGCAGAAGATCCCCTGAAGAAGGGAAAGTCTACCCACTCCAGTATTCTGGCCTGGAGAATTCCATGGACAGAGAGGAGCCTGGCAGGCTGCAGTCCATGGGGTTGCAAAGAGTCTGACACAACTGAGTGACTAAGCACACACATACATGATTCATCCACTTTCCCCTAATGTTAACGTTTTGCACAATTACAGTATAATTATCAAGTGGATTCATGTTGATATATGGCAAAACCAATACAATATTGTAAAGTAAAAAAACAATAATATAAATAAATAAAAGGAGGAAAAAAACTGAAGGTTAATATTGAAACACTACTATAAATGAAATGACAGAGTTCATATGGATTTTACAAGATTTGCAGACCAATTTTTTTGTTTGTTTCAAGATTAATCCACAATCTTCACCATACTTAGATTTCATATTTCCTTAGTTTCTCCTCTGTGAGAATCCCTTACACATTCTTTGTCTTTCATGACCTTGATGATTTTAAAGAGTGCTGCTGCTGCTAAGTCACTTCATTCATGTCTGACTCTGTGTGACCCCATAGACAGCAGCTCACCAGGCTTCCCTATCCCTGGGATTCTCCAGGCAAGAACACTGGAGCAGGTTGCCATTTCCTTCTCCAATGCATGAAAGTCAAAAGTGAAAGTGAAGTTGCTCAGTTATGTCCGACCCTCAGCGACCCCATGGACTGCAGCCTTCCAGGCTCCTCCGTTCATGGGATTTTCCAGGCAGGAGTACTGGAGTGGGATTTCACTGCCTTCTCCTAGTCATTTTAAAACTTTTCTTCAATATGAATTTTGTCACCACATCTGATATTGGTGGTATTTACCTTGGTTACTTGGTTAAGGTAATGTCGGCCAGATTTCTCCATGGTAAAGTTACTATTTTTCCTTCTGCAGTTAACATCTTGGAGGAGAGATTTTGACACTATGCAAATAATCCCTTTGCTCCACAAATCTTTCTCATTAATTTCGGCATCCATCTTGCCAGCACACACACCACAGGGTGTTCTAATGGTGATTTTCTATTTACTTCATTTCTTCTATATTTATTAATTGGAGTGAGTTTGGAAAAATTATGTAAGGTGATTTCTTTTTAATTGAGGCACAGTTGCTTTACAATGTTGTGTTAGTTTCTGCTGTACAGCTAAGTGAATCAGCTATATGTTTAGGTATGTCTCCTCCCTCTTGAGACTCCCTCCAAGCCTCCCCCATCCGTCTAGGTCATCACAGAGCATGGTGCTGAGCTCCATGTGCTATACAGCAGGTTCCCACTCACTCTGTTTTACACATGGCAGTGTATGTATGTTAAACCCAACCTCCCAGCTCATTCCACCCCCTCAATTCCCCTGTGTCCACCCACCCATTTCTTACCTCTGAATCTCTATACCTGCCATGCAGATAGGTTCATCTGCACATTTTCCTAGATTCCACAAATAAGTGTTAATATATGGCATTTGTTTTTCTCTTTCTGATTTTCATTCTGCGCAATAGATTATTGGTCCAGCTACATATCAAAGTTCTAATTTAAAGACCCAGCAATCCCACTGCTGGGATACACACCGAGGAAACCAGAATTGAAAAAGACACATGTACCCCAGTGTTTATCGCAGCACTGTTTATNTACTAGCATGTGAGATGAGTGCAATTGTGTGGTAGTTCGAGCATTCTTTGGCATTGCCTTTCTTTGGGATAGGAATGAAAACCGAGCTTTTCCAGTCCTGTGGCTATTGCTGAGTTTTCCAAATTTGCTGTCAAATTGAGTGCAGCCCTTTCACAGCATCATCTTTAAGAATTTGAAATAGCTCAACTGGAATTCCATCACCTCCTCTAGCTTTGTTCGTAGTGATGCTTGCTAAGGCTCACTTGAGTTCACATTCCAGGATGTCTCACTCTAGGTGACTGATCACACCATCATGATTAGCTTGGTCATGAAGATCTTTTTTAGACAGTTCTGTGTGTTTTTACCACCTCTTCTTAATAGCTTCTGCTTCTGTTAGGTCCATAACATTTCTGTCCTTTATCGAGCCCATCATGGCAAGAAATGTTCCCTTGGTATCTCTAATTTTCTTGAAGAGATCTCTAGTCTTTCCTATTCTGTTGTTTTCCTCTGTTTCTTTGCACTGATCGCTGAGGAAGGCTTTCTTATCTCTCCTTGATATTCCTTGGAACTCTGCATTCAAATGGGAATACCTTTCCTTTTCTCCTTTACTTTTCTCTTCTCTTCTTTTAACAGCTATTTGTAAGCCCTTCCCAGACAGCCATTTTGGTTTTTTGCATTTCTTTTCCATGGGGATGGTCTTGATCCCTGTCTCCTGTAATGTCACAAACCTCCATCCATAGTTCATCAGGCCCTCTGTGTATCAGATCTAGTCCCTTAAATCTATTTCTCACTTCCACTATATAATCATAAGGGATTTGATTTAGGTCATACCTGAACGGTCTAGCAGTTTTCCCTACTTTCTTCAATTTAAGTCTGAATTTGGCGATAAGGAGTTCATGATCTGAGCCATAGTCAGCTCCTGGTCTTGTTTTTGCTGACTGTATAGAGCTTCTCCCTCTTTGGCTACAAAGAATATAATCAGATTTTGGTGTTGACCATCTGGTGATATCCATGTGTAGAGTCTTCTTTGTGTTGTTGGAAGAGGGTGTGTGCTATGACCAGTGCGTTCTCTTGGCAAAACTCTATTAGCCTTTGCCCTGCTTCATTCCATATTCCAAGGCCTAATTTAAGTAACACCTGTTACTCCAGGTGTTTCTTGACTTCCTATTTTTGCATTCCAGTCCCCTATAATGAAAAGGATATCTTTGGGGGGCGTTAGTTCTAAAAGGTCTTGTAGGTCTTCATAGAATCGTTCAAATTCAGCTTCTTCAGTGTTTTTGGTTGGGCATAGGCTTTGATCACTGTGATATTGAATTGTTTGCCTTGGAAAGAAACAGAGATTATTCTGTTGTTTTTGAGATTGCATCCAAGTACTGCATTTTGAACTTTTTTGTTGACCACAATGGCTACTCCATTTTTTCTAAGGGAATCTTGCCCACAGTAGTAGATATAATGGTCATCTGAGTTAAATTCGCCCATTCCAGTCCATGTAGCAAAGGCAATGCTTAAAAGTTACAGCATTAAATATATATATTTAATTAAAGAAGAGAAATATAAAATCAATAATCACAAAGAGATACTTTAATGTAATTTAAAAAAAATGTTTAGGAGATTGAGAGAATCCCAGAACAAAATGTAGAATGTGAAAAAGAATCTAACTTTACAGAATTTTGTTTTCTGTCAAACTTCAACATGAATCAGCCATAGGTACTCATATATCCCCTCCCTTTTGACTTCCCTCTCATCTCCCTCCCCATCCCACCCCTTTAGATTGATACAGAGCCCCTCTTTGTTGTTTGACAGAAAACAGTAAAATTCTATAAAGCAATTATTCTTCAAGTAAAAAACAATTTTTTTAATGAATCTAACTGTATTACAAATATATGAAAAAACTCACTGAAACGGGGAGGGGTGGGCACAGCTGACCTAAATAACTTTGGAAATGAATGGATGGTGTAAAACTAAAGGCAAAAGAACTGTGCATAAGCACTATGCTCCTGTTGACAAAGTTATTTCCTATCGAAATACAGGTTAACAATTCTGATATCACTACATATATAGTGGAACTGAACAATTAAGTAAGCGGGAGACAGATGGTGGGAGCCAGGTTTCTCTCTTATGGAGTGGGAGTTTATAAATAAGCCATGGGAAGAAGCTAATCCATGNTTCAAGTAAAAAACAATTTTTTTAATGAATCTAACTGTATTACAAATATATGAAAAAACTCACTGAAACGGGGAGGGGTGGGCACAGCTGACCTAAATAACTTTGGAAATGAATGGATGGTGTAAAACTAAAGGCAAAAGAACTGTGCATAAGCACTATGCTCCTGTTGACAAAGTTATTTCCTATCGAAATACAGGTTAACAATTCTGATATCACTACATATATAGTGGAACTGAACAATTAAGTAAGCGGGAGACAGATGGTGGGAGCCAGGTTTCTCTCTTATGGAGTGGGAGTTTATAAATAAGCCATGGGAAGAAGCTAATCCATGTGTTAATGGATGAGAGCAGAAGACTTGATATGAACTGATTTGGCTTGGTGGTGGTTTAGTTGCTAAGTCGTGTCCAACTTTTGCGACTTCATGGACTGGAGCCTGCCAGGCTCCTCTGTCCCTGGGATTCTCCAAGCAAGAATACTGGAATGGGTTGCCATTTCCTTCTCCAGGGGATTTTCCCGACCTCCTGATCAAACCTGGGCCTCTGCATTGCAGGCAGATTCTTTACTGACTGATGAGGGAAGATTGATTTAGTTTATCATGATTTTGTTTTGGCTTAATGTAGGTACAGATTTCAGATAGAAATGTTATTTACACGTGGTTTTCTTGTTTTATGAGCTGAGAAATTCTGAAAGTAATATCCCAATAACAACTAGCACATGTAGCACCCAGCTATTGATTTCTAGTATCATTCTTCAATGAAAGGAACCAAGAATCCTCAAAAAAGTGGCTGAATCCAGGACTGAGGCAGAAAGTTTACAAGGTGAGTATGGGGCATCTTGTAGTGTCAGAAAGTAAAGCAGTACTAAAATAAAAGAATGAGTGAATGAATAAACAAATAAATAATAAAGATGGGCAACTGAAAGCACTCCTAATAGCAAAGCAACAAAACAAAGTAGCATTGAATTATAACCCGAAGTTAAAAAAAATACCCACACATTGATACTGACATAAGTAAATGATTGAACAAGAGAAAAAGTGGGGAAGAGACAAAATCTTTTCTGCAAAAGAATTCTACACCATATATATGAACACTCCACCTTCAAGAGCATAACTTCATCCTGTGCTACACATAATAAATATAGTACAGAAAGGCGGGAGTGGAGGACCTGATAAATGCAACCTTGGCCAAGTGATCAAGGTCGATATTAGCAGCAATAAAACATATTGATATTATGTATCTTTGATATGACGTGATAAAAAAATAGCACTTTATGCTCTGCTCCCCAAAACCCACAACTCTAATCTGATCATGAGAAGAACATCAGATAAATCCTAACTGAGAAACATTCTACAAAATACCTGACTGTGACTTCTTAAAAGTGTCAAGGTCATCAAAAAAAAATTTTTAAGGGAAAATTTTTGTTGTCAAAGCAAAAACTGCACCAAAGCTAAACACACAAGGAAGAAGACTTTATTTAAGACTATTGCAATATGGTTGAAAGAATGAACTCAACTCCTTGGGGGGAGAAAAAAGGTAAGAGTTTTTAAGAGCTGGGATGAGCTAGTTGAAAAGTTACTAGAAGATGTCAGGGGAGAAGAGTTGTCAATGAGGTATATCAAGGGTACTGACTTTTTAGAGTTTGCCAGTATTTTTCTCTATTAGTGGGTCATCTGTGTTTGCTAGTTGGCATGAATGAAGTTCAAGTCGGGTTCCAACCCTCCTACAGAGACTGGGAGGAAGGGACACTAAGTCCTTCCATGTTTATATGTCAGCGATGGTTCCCTGCTTCCTCGAGAAAAATCTCACAGGGTTATAAAAGTGGTAAAAAGCTAGGAGAAAACGTATATTACATGTTCAAGGTGCAGAGAAATATTTACAGTTGTGTGTTTTCTAAGCCAAATTCTCTAAGGAAGGGGCCATTCCCCGCTGTGAAAGCCAAGAGAAGCCTAAGGAGACATGACAACTAAATTTAATGCAGATTTTTGGAAGATACATTACATTTCTGAAACAGAAAAGAGATGGTCAGTAAAAACAAAGGAAATCTGAATTAAGTGTAGAGTTTAAAAATAATACATTGATTTCAGTTCATTATGACAACCGTACCATCGAAACATAAGATGCTAGGAAGAGGAGACATGAATGCGGAATTTATGGGAACTCTCTCTACTATCTCCACTTTTCTCTAATTCTGAGACCGCTCTAAAATTGAAAGTCTGTTAAAAAATAATGATCACGCTTCAGTGTTCCAGGCTTCTGGACCTGGTTTTCTTATTGTTTAAATAGTTCATTTCACGGCAGCTATTGCTAAAGTGCCACAGAACACAATACTCCAGGTTGTTCGCCATGTGGCAGGCAACGGAATCACTACAAGTAAAAGCTCAGAGGACGGCTCTATGTGAAGTCACTGAAGTCTTGTTTGAAATAAGCACTGAAAGATAACTTTCATTCTAGGAAGAGTCTAGGTGAGTTTTTGCTTTGTTAACTATCCAGGGGAAGTATTGGCAAGCAGTTTTATTATCCACTCACTGCTTCTGCCTCTCACTGTTCCTAATGACCAACATCCAGGGACCTCTACAGTGCTTCTGCCCAGGCAGATGCTAAAGTGAAACCTGAGGCTTCAGTTTCAGAGAAAGCAAAGCTTAAGATTTAGGAAGTTTGACTAAGACAGACCCAGAGAAATTGGAAAGATGCCAGGTCATGTTGATACATGTCAGCTGTGGATATACTAGCAGGAACCTCAAGATAAACAGGACATGTAACTGATAAACTGTTCAGTTCAGCTCAGTCTCTCATTTGTGTCTGACTCTTTGGAGACTCTATAGACTGCTGCATGCCAGGTTTTCTTCTCCATCATCAACTCCCAGAGCTTGCTCAAACTCATGTCCATTGAGTTGGTGATGCCATCCAACCATCTCATCCTCTGNCTCAGTTTCTTATTTTTCTTAGCTGGGCTGATTGAAGTCTGGCTTCGCCATACACATGGTTCATGGGTAACCAGAGATTTCAAAATAGTTTATATAGAGAATTTGAGTAGCTTCTGCCCTACCTCTCTGCCCCAGTTTTCTCTCTGTGAAATTCTTATCTTGCTTTCCAGTGGTCATGACTGACTTAAATTCTATGCTCTGGTTCTTCAAAATAGGAAAACTGACATGTTCTTTTGTTATATATTTTAAAGTCAATTTTTATTGGAGTATAGTTGATTTACTATGTTGTGTTATTTCTTCTGTATAGTAAAATGTATCAGTTATACATATACATAGATACACTCTTTTTTAGATTCTTTTCCCATGTAGTCATTACAGAGTACTGAGTAGAGTTCCCTGTGCTATATACTGTACATCCCCGTAAGTTATCTATTTTGTATTTAGTAGTGTGCACAAGTCAACCCTCAATGAGTAGAGTTCCCTGTGCTATATACAGTACATCCCCATAAGTTATCTATTTTGTATTTAGTAGTGTGCACATGTCAATCCTCAATCTCCCACTTTGTCCTTTCCCCCACTTCCCCACTTGGAAACCATCAGTTTGTTTTATACTGTGACTCTGTTTTGTAAATAAGCTCATTTTTACCATTCTTTAAGATATCACATATAAATGATACTATATGAATATCATATAGTATGATATTCATACTATTCATCTTTCTCTGTCTGACTTACTTCACTCAACTATGACAATCTCTAGGCCATCCATGGCCAATGGCATTATTGCTGCCAATGGCATTATTTCATACTCTTCTTTGGCTGAGTAATATTCCATTATATATACANTTCATACTATTCATCTTTCTCTGTTTGACTTACTTCACTCAACTATGACAATCTCTAGGCCATCCATGGCCAATGGCATTATTGCTGCCAATGGCATTATTTCATACTCTTCTGTGGCTGAGTAATATTCCATTATATATACACCACATCTTCTTTATCCATTTATCCATCAATGGACAGGACATTTACAGTGTTTCAGTGTCTTAGCTATTGTAAATAGTGTTGTAATAAACACTGGGGTGACTATATCTTTTCAAATTATGGTTTTCCATATTTATGAAAAATGTCAGTTAATTTTGAGGCAATTCAACAAGTAGAATTACTAGTTTAATAGTTTACCTTCAACCCAAAACTTTTTCAAAGAAACAGAACTGAATTAGGAGTCAGAAAACTTGAGTCCATCAATTTTACAAAAAGTGTTATATTTACAAATTTTTTCTGTAAAATGATCATTTTATGTTTTCTATATAAGTCATAGGACTTATATGGTATTTAAACTGCGAATTGTCTGAGGAGGCTTTACAAATAGCTGAGGAAAGAAGAGAGGCTAAAAGCAAGGGAGAAAGGGCAAGATATGCCTAACTGAAGGCAGAGTTACAGAGAATAACAAAGAGAGATAAGAAGATCTTCTTAAATGAAAAATGCAAAGAAATAGAGGAAAACAATATAATGTGAAAGACCAGAGATCTCTTCAATAAAACTGGAGATATCAAGGGAGCAGTTCATGTAAGGATGAGCATGATAAAGGACTGAAATGGTAGGAATCTAACAGACAAAATTGATTAAGAAGAGGTAGCAATAATACACAGAAGAACTACACTTNGAAGCCTGACTTGGAGAATTTTGAGCATTACTTTACTAGCATGTGAGATGAGTGCAGTTGTGTGGTAATTCTAGAGCTTCAGCTTCAGCCAAATAAGTTAATAGGTATTTGCATAAAATGCCTCCTAGACTGGGCTAGACTGGATTGGACTGCCTCTGAGCATTGATTTAGTAACTTATCCCTGGAACAGGCTAAAAGGGACAGACTTTCTCAGCTAAACTATTCACGGCAGTGTGCTGTTGTTTTGTTTTTACCAAAGCAACAGCACATCTTTCCTTTCCAAATTTCCCCAATAAGAAATGGTTTACACATAAACTGTAATATTTTTAATGGATTATTATATCAAAGTCACATCTCCAGGTTATATTACTGGCAGCATAACATGTAACTTTAACACATTTAATTGAACAAAGCTTGGTTGATGTTAATTAAAAGTTGTTATCAAGTTAAATATCATTAGTATCAGGACACTGTGATATATTTTCATAGTATTAACAGAGTTTCAAATAGCACAAGGACATACTGCAGTTTTACAATGAAACTGATGTCTTAGTGGTTTTCTCATAGAATTGTGATACTACTTGGTCATGACCTATTTACAACGTTATATTTTGTGGAGTTTTGTTTGTTTTCTTTAGTTTTATTTACTTGCTTATTGCTCTGAATAGAACATTAACTCCAGAGAAGCAGGGCCACTGTTTCCATTCACAAAATCAACAACCAAAATATATCTGTTGTTATGACAAAATCAGAAGAAAAAAAAAATGTGTTCTAAGTTAAAATTGGTTCACATTTAGTATTTCTCAGAATCTCCATTCCCTCATTCTATTTCTTATTCCTCAAGCTGTCTTCTTCCTACAAATATGGTACCACATAAAATATAATCTATTAGTTTTAATAATTTTTTTAAATTAAAGTTGATTTACATCCTGACTTCCATTTCACATTCCTCCAAATACTTAAAGATAATTATTTACTATTTATCAAGCCTCTGTGGTTTGTATGCAAGTGATTGGCATTAATTAAAACACTTAACACCTCAGAGATGTCCACAGTACTTTGCAGAGATCTTTGCTGTGTTGTGCTGTGCTCGGTCGTGTCTGACTCTTTGCAGTCCCGTGGACCGTAGCCCACCACATTCCTCTGCCCATGGACTCTTCCTAGAATATTAGAGTGGGGTGCTATTACCTACTCCAGGGGATCTACCTGAAGCAAGGATCAAACCTTCATCTCTTGCATTAACTGCAATGGCAGGTGGATTCTTTACCACTAGTGCCACCTAGGAAGTCCTACTAAATGATATACCACTTATTATATAAGGAAATATACTTCCTCAAAAGGCAGCAGTCATCCAACAAACAGTTGTTGGATGTATCTAAGGATCCAAGAAAAATAAAGCTTATTCAAATCTATTGAAATAGAATGAAATTACTATTGTTGCTGTTTGCTGTTCAATCACTAAGCCATGTCTGACTCTTTACTATCCCATGGACTATAGCTCGCCAGGCTCTTCTGTCCATGGGATTTCCAAGTAAGAATACTGCAGTGGGTTGTCATTTCCTTCTCCAGGGGATCTTCCAGACCCAGGGATCGAACCTGCATCTCCTGCATTGCAGGCTGATTCTTTACCACTTGCCACCAGGGATGAAATTACTGTAGTAGATGTCAAATTTATAGTTTATATCTCTGGCAATATTTTTTAAACTTTTGGAGATCCATATGTCCAATGTTCACATTTCAAATTTCCATCTTTCTAAGAAATCACTGTTCTGAGTGACGTTATGAGATATCTTGTCAGAAAAAAAATCAAACATGAATTTATACAACAGATTATAATTAATGTTTTGTTCCCCTGCTCACCTTTTTCATCGAGTTTCATTACTTTTATCAAGTGCCTAGTCACCCAGTACTGGTAGAGAAATTACAGTAAAAGACTGTAAATTCTCGACTGCTAGTTTCAAAATGCCTCAGACCAGGCTTAAGATAGACAAGGTTTGAAAGGAATATGACCAGAAGAATCAACAGCCATCCCTCTCTCCAATTCCCTACCAATTAGGTACACGTTAATAACAAAAGAGAAAAAAAAATTGGAATTGGACCATGGAAAAAGGAACAGCTCTGCACCCTGCCAGGTTTTCCAGGTCAAGGGGGAGAAGAGCTAAATGCTCAAGAGTGTTTGGAAATAGAAAAACAAATAGAAAACCAAATTCCTCTTTTCCTTTCTGATCAGAACAGCAACCTCCTCGCCATTCATGCATAGGAAGTAAGAGAGGGCTGCCTGGGGAGCCATCCTGCCCCTCCCACATGACCAAGAATGGCAGAGAACTGTGGGCTAAGCAAAGCAGAAGTCTCACAGGCAGGACAAGGGGATGCCGCAGGGAACTTGATGTAAACTTGTAGACGGTCGCTGTGAGCCCTAGGTGGGGATGCAGGAACCCTGCACAAACCAGGAGAAATGAACAAGATGACTAACATTCCAGAGCATGGCCAGGGGGGCAAAAGCTACCCGTGGACAGATGCCTCCTCCTCCCCCACCAACACACCTTTGTATGACAGAAACCCAGGAGTTCAGAGCTACTTTTTTCAGGGGAGGAAAAGGAAGGAGAAATTTTCACTCTCTTAAGTTAAATTTGAACTCAAGATAGTGAGGCTTCCCTGGTGGCTCAGATGGTAAAGAATCTGCCTGCAATGTGGGACACCCGGGTTCGATCCCTGGGTTGGGAAGATTCCCTGGAGGAGGGCATGGCAACCCACTCATCTTCTTGCCTGGAGAATCCCCATGGACAAAGGAGCCAGGAGGGTTACAGTCCATGGGGTCTCAAACAGTGAGACATTCAATAAGACAAATTTTGAAAAGTTGCGATTTCCTTAGATATCATAGATCAAGTATTTTTCCATCAAAGGGAATGAGAACCTCCAGTAGTATTTCTAGATATAAGAAAAAAAAAACTCATAATTTTGTTCATGACCACATGCCATAAAACTATAGCCCAACACTTATACACTTATATAATGATAATAAATTTTATTTATTAGAAACACAATACCTTTTAACTACTTCAAAGCTCATGTGTGTGTACTAAGTCACCTCAGTCATGTCCAACTCTTTGTAACCCTATGGACTGTAGCCTGCCAGGCTCCTCCTCTGTCCATGGGATTCTCCAGGCAAGAATGCTGGAGTGGGTTGTCATGCCCTCCTCCAGGGGATCTTCCCAACCCAGGGATCAAACCTGCATCTCCTTCAGCTCCTGCACTGCAGGCAAATTCTTTACCACTGAACCATTGGGGAAGCCCGTGAGAGAGAGAGAGAGAGAGAGTGTGTGTGTGTGTGTGTTTGTACACACATATACACATATATATGTATGTATTTAGTATATATTAAACACATATATACCATGTGTGTGTGTGTAGATAGATAGATTTGTCACTCCTGACTACATGGAAAGGTAATTAAGGAGGAGAGTACTAAATGGTGCCCTAGAGTATAACGTAGTGCTAACAAGTGATTTCCCAAAGGTCAGCCTGTTAATCAGTGGGGTGAGACAAACCTAGAACCTTGATCTTTGACCACAAATCTGATTCCCTTAATACTTTACCAAAATGTCACCTGCATTTGAAAGTATAAAAAATAACTAGGCTAAGCTATAAAATAAATTGAGACATATGCCATCCCTAGGGGTAAATTATGCTCTGACCAACTCCAAGGGGAGATATGCTGGACACAGCTGCTTCAGGGCAAGCTAGATCTGATTAATCACTGACCAACTAAGCATTTAGATCCACTCATTCATGGACAGGCACAAGAACAGATGTAATATTTTACTCCTCAGGGTTTCCAAGGACAAAGGAGTGCACAGAAGAATTAATCAAGCAAACTCACAATGAATTACTCATTTAAAATAAAATACTGTACATACAGTAATAGGAAAGAACTGGCAAAAAGTATATGTTACAAAAATACTAACCATCTTGTCTCCACAAACTTTAGTTTTCAGTATATAAGTGATAGATTTATTAAAATTGTCTATAATTGCTGCTATTCAGAAGCTCAGCACTTTCTCAAACATCACAACAGCTTGAAGGTCAGTGACTCTACATGTACAATTGTCTGAGTCAAATCCACTTCTATCAAGATACAGACCACTCCATCATCTCAAAAAGCAACTCTCTTTCTTTCCAAGTAAAAGGAATAAAGAGTATTTTCTTCTGGGACCTAGTAAGTAATCACACTCCAAGAAAGGATTCAACCACCAAAAGTAAGTAAAATCTGTATAATCATAAAATTCATTCAGCATGCCTCCTAAGGAAGAAACTGACTTTGTCAAAGCAGCCTGAAAACCTTGTCTCAAGAGCTGGGGAGTCCTAGTAACATGGAAAAGACATAATCTAAGAAAGCTTCAAAAGCCAGAATATTCAAGGTCTATGGGCTCAGGTTTTCTTCCCTGGATGGTGTTGAAGAGCACTGCCAGTGCTTGACTCTCTTTCACTTATGTTTCCGATCCTTTTTCTTTATGTATGTTGATACATTCATTCAGGTCACAATCAAGTTTTATAGCCTTGGGGCTTCTTTACACTTGCAACGTTCTGGTCTTGTTGTTCAGTCACTAAGCTGTGTCGGACTCTGTGACCTCACGGACTGCAGCACGCCAGACTTCCCTGTCCTTCACTATCTCCCAGAGCTTGTTCCAACTCATGTCCATTGAGTCAATGATGCCATCCAACCATCTTGTCCTCTGTCACCCTCTTCTCCTCCTGCTCTCAATATTTCCCAGCATCAGGGTCTTTTCTAGTAAGTTGGCTCTTCACATCAGATGGCCAAAGTTGTGGTCTGCTCTGCAATAATTTTCCAACTCATCTCTCAGAATGCAATCATGTTTTTCTTATTCCCAACATCTTAAAAAAGTCTTACTGTAACTCCACACACTGACCACAGCACTAAAGAACTAGTCAGAATTCTTATCTTGTGAGTTGGAGGCCATCAGGCATATGGGGAAGGAAAAGGACAATGATGAACAGTAATGATAACTTATATTAACAATAAAAATAGTACCACACATATATTCAATTCTTAATAATGATGCATTCACATACATTATCTCATTTAGAGAAATAAAATATAGCCATAAATCTAAAAACTACTTAGGACATTCGGGTACCTCAGAACAGTGCCTGCTGGCTAACGAGAGAGAGAACAGAGCTGAAGACCAAGCGTTATCGCATGCCATAACTTATGAGCCAGGGAAAGTAAAAAGCACTAAGTCCAGGAAGTCTAGTTGAAGTTTATCTATGGGACAAGACACAGTAACCAAGGATGCAATTTCTACTCATAGTTTAGGCAAACTAAACTATGTACCAGGGTTCCAAGTGGAAAGAATGCACTCACTCAACATTGGGTGAAACATAATGATAAGTTCAAGGCAAAAACCACATGAAAGTTCACCAGTTAGAAATGGTTTTGGCTGCAGAGAGCAAACCAAACTTAACTGAACTTAACTGAGGCTTCTATTATTTATTTAACTAGAATTCCAAAAACAGACATTCTGAGGATTGGTTCAGTCAGCCAGCAAGGTCACCAAGGACCCAGGTTGTTTGGGTCTTACTTACACTGTCTTATTTCCATGCTTTTCCCTCCACCCCAATATGGCTTCCTTGGCTTCACATATCATTTAAAGTTCCATGAAAGAAGGAAGGCTGGGGAAGGCTTTCTCCTTGTAATTTTATAATGAAATCCCTTCAACAGGTTTTATGAGTGTCTCATTGGTCAGAATAAGATCACATGACCACTCCAGGCCAATTTTTCACAAAGGGGAATGAAATTATCGTAACAGATTTAAAAGGACCATTGCTCATCCCCTAGAGAAGGAGCACAAATAGAAGAGTTGAGATCAGGGTTGAAAAACAATGTGAAGAAAATTCCTTCCCCTTTTTTAGGACTAAAAGTTTAAAATAAACTTTAGCACCCTGCCTTCTCCTTTATCTCCCTTTTCCCACCCTTCACATTACCAGTGGTGGCCAGCATCCTGTTCTCTGAGAGTGCCATAGATGCCTGCCCTCACCCTTAGAGAAATTCTTATTTGAGGGACGTAGGCCCATTCTGGATCAGTTTTGAGAGCAGAGTATATATTGAAGAATTAGATCTATGGCATAAAAAAAAGAAGAGAGATGAGGATTAAGACAATTTTGGGATCTGAACAACATGAAAGTCAACAACAGAAATGGGAAAAAGGAAAGGAAAAGATACTTAATTCTCTTTCAACATCTCAGTCCACAAAAAAAGATCTCTCTGATCTTTGTTTGTTTTTATTTACTTAAGTTCAATGAAGGCACCAGTCCTTTCCTCTGGAGGAATTACTCAGACCAAGGAAATCCGTGATCATTTGTAAGGACTGTTGAGTGGTTGTAAGCCAAGAATTTAGAGAAAAGCATAAGCCATTTAAGCAATGTCTTGAGATTGCAGAATAAGAGGAAAATCAGTGAAAATATTCAATTATTCTGGCCATTAGTGATCAAAACAGAAAAAAAAAACAAAATAAGGAGTACACTTTAATTGTTTTATATTAACAGCCTCCAATCCTGCACTATCAGTTCTATCTCCATTATTCGTACTCTGAAGGGACTCCCTTATCAGGCAGTCCTTCAGATCAAATAGAAAAACAGAAAGAATAACATCTTTTAATCTTTTAATCTGAACTTACACAATGGAAACTTTTTCCCAATATTGTTCTTTTGAAATATTATAGTATAGTAAAACAGAAGGAAGTCAGATTCCAAAATCCACAGGGGAACAAAAGGGAAATAATATCTTTTTATTCTTTCTCTACCTCCAACATAAGTCACGCTGTACCTGTTACTTAAGATTCTCTGAATTAATAGCACCAAAAAGTGACTCCATAAAATCAGTAAAACATACTGCTTAATTCCTGTCAGAGGTACCATCGATACAGGAATATATTACCATTCAATGAAGTTTCAACTGCCAGCTACTGAGATGACCAAGATAAATAGCCAGCATCATCTTAATCTTCAAAAGGTACTTGTTCCTACTGTCATGAAAAATTCCTTCTCTCATGTGATGGAGTTTACCCTGTAAATTAAATCTCTCAAGTAATGGAAGAAATAACCCATGACACTAGTGAGGGAAATTAAATTAGAGTCACTAATAGCAGGTCAGCACCGTCTGAGCAGAGGTAATGGAAGTGACCACATGAATGATAAGCAGGTCTTCGTGAGGCTGTGACAGTGTCTCCCAGAGAGTGTGATGAGCATTCATCTAGGTGGCAAGCAATTCACAGTCAAGACACTAACATGTTTATAGTGCAGTTCGACCCCCATCTATGCCAGAGCACGTCAGCCTTTCTGAGGACGATGTTCTAATTCCCTTGTGAAGGCCATTAGGAAGAGTTAAAAACGAGGCTCCCTGTTTTCTGGTTAAATCAATTTCTCCCCACCTAGAAACCTTTCTGGCCAGAGCAGATGACCTTTAGAGACAATAAGAATCCCAGAACTAGACTTAAATAACTTTATTTTCTAAAGTATTAGAGGGAAACAAAAGGAAAATTGTTCCACAGTTCAACAATCAGAGGGTGGCTGAAACAAATGGAGTTATTTTAGCCTAGTCGTTAGGGCTTGGGGAGCACAGTAACATCAACAACAAAATAACTTATTACGTGGGAAAGTTAAAATGGTGCTTTGCACTTTCTAGGTAGCCCTTCTGGATCTCAGCAGTGATTTACTCTCTAACACCCAATTGAGATCACTGAACTTTTGATATAAAAACAATAACCAAGTAAATAATATGGCTGCTGAGAATGGGTACAAGAGCAGGAAGGAGGGGTGGTAGAAAGGGGGATAAGCAGTCAAGAGTGACTTCTAGACAACCACTGAGGATGGTGTGATGACTCCCATGTAATCTGCTCTATTATCTTTACTAAAATCTCAGATTATAAATGGTAAGATCACAGTAAATGTCTGTATGCCTGAAATACTGTTTAGGGTATTACCAGACTGAAATGCACACTTAAATTTTTACATATCTGAGATGGTAATGCTGTACCTGTTACAGTACAATGCTTTTCCTGAAACACTGTCCCTAGAGTTACTGATTTACAGAGAAATTACTATTGCATAATTTCTATTCTGTTTGCTTTAGTTAAATAGTAACTAGGCATCACTGGTTATATTTTCTATTTTTTCATTTATTTTTATTTATTGCATTAAATATAGAAAATAGAAAGCACCAAGGATAGAAAGTCATTTATAATAAATTGATTTTCTACTTTTAAAATAGAAGTTTATTTCTTGATACATAAAACAGTATATGTTACTTTTGTTTTTAATATCTCAGTTTTTGCACAGTTAATCAAAATAAGCACAAACTTTGGATTTTGCTATTATCACGCTTCACAGGCATACAAAGTCAAATCAAAACCATAGCACTAGAGTCAGGAAAGAGAAAATGAATGGCAAGTTTAAACAGTATTTAATAGACCAGAAAACTTTAACACCATTTTGGAAAACACATGGCCTGCACATTTTTTGAATTTAGTAAGCCAGGAAATATGAACCTCAGGGAACATGGTGATTTAGTGGCTAAGCACTATGTCAGGTGATGCGTTCTGAGACCCCAAATCTTGCTAACTTCTTACATTACTAGGTCAGGTTACTTGTTTCTTTAGATCTGCTTTCTCAGCTATACAGTGAAATTATAAAAATAAAAATCTTATCAAATCTGTTTAGAAATAGAATTTTATATGAGTTTTATTGGACATACTGAGTAAAACTCATTCATTTATAGCTGAGTAAAACAAGTGGAGCTGGGAATTCAAGTGCTGTGAAATATACATGGATTCATATTTAGTTCAAATATACACACAATAATTAAAACTTGGCTCCACTTCCAACTCACTGGTTCTCATGCTTAATAAGATAAAGGAAGAAAGGGGTCCCCATTTAGCAAATGATGAAATTATTTCTTTGAAATATTCATTTTCAGTTATGGCTCTATTTTTATCAAAATAGAATCTTTCAGCTGTTAATAGCAGTTTTCAATGGCAACCCACTCCAGTGTTCTTGCCTGGGGAATCCCAGGAACGGGGGAGCCTAGTGGGCTGCTGTCTATGGGGCTGCACAGAGTCAGACACAACTGAAGCAACTTAGCAGCAGCAGCAGCAGCAGGAGCAGTTTTCTTAAAACAACATATCAGAAATTTAGTAAAGAGTATAAAATTGGAGAAAATAAGTCTTTATTTCTTTGTGGGCAAAGATATAAATTTATTTACTTATTATAACTTTTTTTAATAGATCTTTTCACTTTGAAATGAGCTGAACAAGGCTGATTGGCCCTAACAAGGTTAGTTTAAAAATTCAATGAAAAGTTATTATTTGTTATCTGTCATAAATACAAAGAAAGATCGATTTCTTCCTCTCTCAGAATTGTCTATTCAATACAGTAACACAGGAAATTGTTGACAATATAGCAGATATTGAAACATTAATATTAAATTTTACTTTAACTTTTAATTTTGCTTTAAAAATATATGCAATATAAATATATAATTCTTATACATACTTGGAGATACATATTTACACACAACACACATACATACACATATATAGTCATCATCATAATATAGTTGGAATATGGGTAATTTTCTTTCTTTTCTGAATTCTTCTGCATGTAAGTTTTTTCTACTGTAAACATACATAGCTTATAATTTTAAAATGTAACAAAATAAATGTAAATCCTCATTCACCAATGTGGAAGAGGTGTGCTAATTCATATTCTAATAATTCTCTTGTATTAATCATTTTTCCTAGGCAATTTTAATTTTAAAAAAAAGTAAGATAATGTCATTAACATAAAATAGGCCAATCTCTTAAAAAATTATAAAATTAATAACGTTATTTTGCATTTTGTATTTTTATATTGTTAAGTAATGCAAAATTTCAGTTAACCTTTGAAAAGACACTTACTCCTTGGAAGAAAAGTTATGAGCAACCTAGATAACATATTCAAAAGCAGAGAGATTACTTTGCCGACTAAGGTCTATCTAGTCAAGGCTATGGTTTTTCCAGTAGTCATGTATGGATGTGAGAGTTGGACTGTGAAGAAGGCTGAGCGCCGAAGAATTGATGCTTTTGAACTGTGGTGTTGGAGAAGACTCTTGAGAGTCCCTTGGACTGCAAGGAGATCCAACCAGTCCATTCTGAAGGAGATCAGCCCTGGGATTTCTTTGGAAGGAANCGTGAAGAAGGCTGAGAGCCGAAGAATGGATGCTTTTGAACTGTGGTGTTGGAGAAGACTCTTGAGAGTCCCTTGGACTGCAAGGAGATCCAACCAGTCCATTCTGAAGGAGATCAGCCCTGGGATTTCTTTGGAAGGAATGATGCTAAAGCTGAAACTCCAGTACTTTGGCCACCTCATGAGAAGTGTTGACTCATTGGAAAAACTCTGATGCTAGGAGGGATTGGGGGCAGGAGGAGAAGGGGACGACCGAGGATGAGGTGGCTGGTGGCATCATGAACTCTATGGACATGAGTCTGAGTGAACTCCGGGAGATGGTGATGGACAGAGAGGCCTGGCGTGCTGCAATTCATGGGGTCACAAAAAGTCGGACACGACTGAGCGACTGAACTGAACTGAATTTGATTTAATCCACCAATTCTGAAATGTTTTCTGCAAAAAATATATAATTTTTCTGTGCCATTGAGACAGGTAAAACAATTGGATATTTCCCATATTAACTGGGTATTACTTAGCCAGCTATCAGCTAGAGTAATTGACAGATTTGCCAATATAATGTGTACAGAGCCCAGGCAATTAAATATAAATAGTGAAGTGAGAAACGGCAAGACCTGAATAGGGAGTGGTGGAGAGTGAACCATAAACTAGCTTACTCAGCTGATTGCTGCCATGTGGCATTGGCAGCTCACTGAAGGAGAGGCATTAGGTTTCATGAGCAAAAACAAAAACATGGATTTTCAGTTGCAATCTAGAGATTTTCTAAAGCTTTATGTAAGTTAAGCAAAAATAACTGTGCTAGTCAAGTATAATTTATTATAAACTTGCTCTAATTAGTGTTAGACTTGAGTATTTCAAATATACTTGATTCCTGAATATTATATTTGTGGCCATATAAATTGCCCATTCAGATTTTCATAAATCCTCACATCTACCCCCTAAAGAATGATTATCTATATGGTCGATTTGTATTTATAAAATATTTTCATATTTGCATGGGTAAATTACTATTATTTATTGAGAATTAATCTAACTTCATAAATCAAAAAGGATAAAAAATATCTCTGGGAGAATCCCCATCAATGATCCCAAAAGATGTAACACATGGGTATTTATTTTAAGAATTTTAAAAATAATTTGTTCAGCCATATTAAATCTTACCAGTATTAACTACTTGTGTCCTAGTCATTTAAAATAGTTGCTTACCATGTAGCAACTTCATCCTTATTTATTTTGATGTTCAAAGTGCTATCAATAATGAAGTGTTCAAAGTGCTAATCAATAATGGTATTTCATGTAAGTCTCAAATCCTAATCCTAATATATACATATATCTATGTAGTGCACCATTAAGAAAAAGACCATCACCATAAAATCTTCCAGATAAGAACCTCTGTGTCACATGAAAAAGTCATTCCATCAATATGGTAATTCCTTTTGCTGGTTAATCACTTAATCTTAGGCTTTTCTTTGATTTAATTGACGTACACTGATTTACTACTAATACCAAAAAAAAATAGGTGATGTCAGTTTATAAAATATGGATTTAGATGCATGATTGAGATACAGTCAGGAAATTGAACCTTCACTCCTTTATTAGCATTAATTCAACATATTTTTATATGGTAATTATTATGAGCTAGCCCATGTTCCAAGGACAGTGGATAAAATGAAGTATCTGATTTCATGATTCAAGCACAACAAGGCAAACAGGGGTGAGCCAGGTCCAGGGAGAGAGCCACACGGCTGGCAGCTGAACAGTGGCCTTGCAGATCCTGTAGAGGACACGGGCTCACTCAGTCGGGGTGTGAGAGGCTTCCTTGGGGGGGGGNATCTGATTTCATGATTCAAGCACAACAAGGCAAACAATTAAAACAGAAGAAGAAAATGTCAGAGAATAGTGAATCTTCTGTAAACAATTAAAGTAATGTGATAGTGTGTCAGGGTCACCTTAGATTAAGTGGTCAAGGAAATCTTTTCCCGTGACATTTAAACTGAGACTTGAATTATCCCCTCCTCACCCCACACCCCCCACACTCCCCAAACACACAGCCATGAAAAGATCAGAAGATAGAATTCCAGGAACAGACAGACCAATGTGGCTGAGGTCAGTGGGCAAAGGGAGGGTACTGAGGCAAGAAGTCCAGGACTTATCCAGAGACAGAGACCAGTCCATAGGAGACACTGTAGGGCAAGGGAGAAAGTGGAGTTTGCTCTAAGTGTAGGTGGCAAGTTACATGATTTAATGTCTGTCTTTCAAAAGATCCCTCTGCTGACTCTGTGGAGAATGAACTACAGGGAGGCAGAAGTGCAAATAATGATGGGTTGGACCATGTATTACTGGAAGTAGAGAAGATATGTTTTTGCAGGTAGAATCAATTTTACTTGCTTACAATTTGGGTGTGGGATAGCAAGGGGAAAGAGGAAGTGCAGACTCCTCATAGATTTTTGACTTGAGCAGTTGGGTAGGTGTGCTGTGCCTAGTCGCTCAGTTGTGTCCAACTCTTTGCCACTCCATGGACAGCAGGCTGCCAGGCTCCTCTGTCCATGGTAAAACTACTATTTACTGAGATGGAAAAATGAGGGAGAAACCAATTTGAGTTAAGGGATGAGAAATATGTTTCAGAACAAATGAAGCTTGAATGACTTTTAGATATCCTACAAGCATCAGAGAGTTGGATACCTTGAGTTCAGAGTCTTGGGAAAATGTCTTGAATGGCAGCCAGCATAAGGATGGTATATAAGTTAATGGTCCAGGATGATGTTACCTAGGAAGATTGTGTAGTCCAAAAACAAAAGGCCCAAAGACTAAGCCTCGGGGCATTCCAAACTTAAACATCAGGGAGCGGGAACCAGCAAAGAAGTCAAAGAAGGAACACCCAGTGAAGTGGATGAAAGAAACAGAAGCTAAGAGGAGAACATTTCAAGAACGAAGTGGTTAACTCTGTGGAATGTTTCTAAGGTCAAATAAGAAACTGGCAGAGAAACTGGCCACTGGATTTGACAACATGATGATCAATCACAAGGCAGTACCTGACACGGAGAAATAGAATGGATTGAAGCGTGAACAAAAAAGGTGATTTATCAGAGCCAATGACTATAAACAACTCTTTCAAGAAGTTTTGCTTTGAAGACAAGTGGAGAAATAGAGCAGTACCAGCAGGAGAAAAAATTATACTTTGTTCTGTTTGTTTTAATATATGCCACGCTGATGTTACCTGGTGACCAGGACAGTTTAAAGTCCTGCTCAGCTTTACTAAACTTTAGACAAGCTTCTTCCTGAAAGACTCCTGACCTCCCCTTTTAGAGTATTTACATTAGAACACTTACAGTCATAAATTCACTCTCTGACCCATTTTAATGTAACTTTTTAAAGGTTCTTTATGTTTCATAAAACAAGACTATCTTTCTCAATGACCTGGGAGCCATCTCTATGGACTGTAGCCTGCCAGGGTCCCCTGTCCATGGGATTCTCCAGGCAAGAATACTGGAGTGGGTTCGCATTCCCTCCTCTAGGGGCTCTTTGCAACCCAGGGATGGAACCCATTATCTCCAGCATTGGCAGGTGAGCTCTCTACCACTAGGTCCAGCTTGTGTAGTTTATTAGCAAACACAGATGACCTATGACTTCCTTCTAACATTCTCCAGTATTTTTCCATAAGCTCACCTCTGCCTTTAAAAACTCTACTGCTCCTAGTTTCGTGGTAATTGAGCTCCAGCCTTACTCTTCTATGGCAACAGCCTTTAATAAATTCTTCCTCCCTTGCTTCACTTTGTCCATGACAGTTAGGGCCCTCTAGATTTACCCTGCACTTTCTCCAACTACTCAGTGTGCTCCCTTGCCCTCTACCTTCCTTTGAGTTCCCCCTATGAGGAACACGAACAGGCGATCCCAGAGGGAAGGCTTTGATGGAAGCATTGCAGTAGGCAGAAATCATAGGTTCAGATGAGGGTTGGCTGGTAGATCTGACTGGAGTGAGATCATGAGGAGGTTCTTAATCGTCAGTTGTCTGCAGATGCGTGAGGCAAGGTCACAAAAGGTGAGTCAGTTGTGGTGAGGTCTAGGAGCTTTGAAGGGAGGTGCAATGTGGTCTTTGTGAGGCATAGAAGAACCAAAACATGTTAGCCTGGCAAACTACAAATGCAGGTGAATATTTAGTGCCCTTTCAGATTTATGTTCATGATTCAGATGGAGAATAATAAGCAGAACTGATTGCTCTTTCTTCTGGATGTATATTAAGACAGATAGTTGAGCATAACCAAGGTCAAAGTCTAACTAAACTAGTCTGAGAGTAGGAAAGAGAGATGAGAGAGGGTTAGATAGTTGGCAAGGGATTGAAAATAATAATAATCCAGAGAATCTGACCTGGATACAGTTGAAAATGAGAACCAAGTATCACATAAGGATATCATATAAGGATATCAAAGCTATGGTTTTTTCCAGTAGTCATGCACAAATGTGAGAGTTGGACCATAAAGAAGGCTGGGCACCAAAGAATTGATGTTTTTGAATTGTGATGCTGGAGAAGACTCTTGAGAGTCCCTTGGACTGCAAGGAGATCCAACCAGTCAATCCTAAATGAAATCAGCCCTGAATATTCATTGGAAGGACTGATGCTGAAGCTGAAGCTCCACTACTTCGGCCACCTGGACTCATTGGAAAAGATCTCAATGTTAGGAAAGAGTCAAAGCAAAAGGAGAAGGGGACAGCTGAAAAGGAGATGGTTAAAGAGCCCCACCAACTCAATGGACATGAATCTGAGCAAACTCCCGGAGACAGTAGAAGACAGAGGAGCATGGCATGCTGCAGTCCGTGGGGTCGCAAAATAGACGCTTGCAACAGGATAAAGAAAGAAATACTAAAAGTCTGCCCAACAAAACAAATATGTAATACAGATTTTCTTTAAGAAGAAATGAACAAGTTCACTTTATCTTCTAACAGGGAAAATAAAAACAACCCAATTTGTATTTATTGATCATTTGTTGAATAAAAATGTGCTAAGCAACTAAAACAAATGAAAAAGAAAGTGTGCCTGAAACTTTTCTAATTTTATTCACTTCCAAAGAAACAAAGATGAGCAGATGAGCCTGAAGACAGAGTCCCAGTGTGGTCTGCAAGGACACTAAGAAACCTGATTATAGCATGAATGCTCTCCACCTGCTTCTGGGAAGGGGTATGAGAAAGTGCTAAGGTATCCTCCCTTTGAATTACATGCTCCAAAGTACCCATTTTGAAAGTACATATATCAGTTCAGTTCCGTCACTCAGTGGTGTCCGACTCTTTGTGACCCCATGAATCGCAGCACTCCAGGCCTCCCTGTCCATCACCAACTCCCGGAGTTCACTCAGACTCGCGTCCATCAAGTCAGGGATGCCATCCAGCCATCTCATCCTCTATCAACCCCTTCTTCTCCTGCCCCCAATCCCTCCCAGCATCAGAGTCTTTTCCAATGAGTCAACACTTCACATGAGGTGGCCAAAGTACTGGAGCTTCAGCTTTAGCATCATTCCTTCCAAAGAAATCCCAGGGCTGATCT
>SJYV01034294.1:1516533-1570210 GCA_006410875.1 Neotragus pygmaeus | reverse complement strand
TGGCTGCAGTCACCATCTGCAGTGATTTTGGAGCCCCCAAAAATAAAGTCTGACACTGTTTCCACTGTTTCCCCATCTATTTCCCATGAAGTAATGGGACCGGATGCCATGATCTTCGTTTTCTGAATGTTGAGCTTTAAGCCAACTTTTTCACTCTCCTCTTTTACTTTCATCAAGAGGCTTTTTAGTTTCTCTTCACCTTCTGCCATAAGGGTGGTGTCATCTGCATATCTGAGGTTATTGATATTTCTCCCGGCAATATAATGTATTATATATATATATATATATATATGTATATATATTTATATTTATACATATATATAACCAAGTATATGTATATTTTATATACATACATACATAAGGGGCTTCCCAGGTGGCACAGTGGTAAAGAATCTGCCTGCCAATGCAGGAGACACAGGACACGTGGGTTTGATCCCTGGGTCGGGAAGATCCTCTGGAGGAATAAATGGTAACCACTCCAGCATTCTTGCTGAGAGAATCCCGTATACAATGGAGCCTGGTAGGCTACAGTTCATGGGGTCCCAAAGAGACGGACATGACTTGGCAACTGAGCATGCATATATATATAAATCAAAATAAAGAACCACCAGATCAAGACTTTGAGATTTTTTTTTTCCAGCCCCAACAAAACAATGTTCAGTAAACAGAGCTTGGCTATAGTGAATCAACAAGGGTTTAAACTGGCGTGCTCAAGCTCCCTTCTTTCAGCTCCATATAATGTCAGATGAATCCCCTTGCATTCTCAAGGCTTCAGCTTCCTTATCTATAAAATAAGGAACCTGAAACTTTCATTTCTTGAACAGCTTTCATTCCTGCCACAATGGAGCAATTAAAAGTAGTTTCTTAAGGATGGAGTGATAAAATTAGACTAGATAAGTATGGAAATAGCTGACTATAAAGGACCTCACAAGTAAAAAAGTGTTTTTTATATTAGTAGGAACATATTGCTGTTATTTATACAAAGAAAACAGCATTTCAGAAAGATCCCACTACTTGCTCATTCTGCATCCATCTGCATTGATAGATGCAACTTTGTACCTATAGGTATTTGACTTCAAATTACTCAAACTAGGTTACAGATGTCATTGTCATTCTATCTTCCTTCCATATTACTCATCCCAGTTAACATTTAATAGAGTATTTAGGGACCATTAATTCACTGATCTTTCCCTCATCTCTTAAAACAACAGTATACCCAATATAGCACGAAAGACATAAAGAAGTAGAAAATATAACCCTTTCTCTGAAACCATTTAAATTATTGCTGGACATAAAAGATATTTATTGAATTTCTATCTCAGTACCAAAACCATTCTGTAAGATAAATATGAATAGAGAACCATTACAAAAAATGAATACAACTAGTGTGAGACATTCAACTAGAATCTAGAATCAACAGTCTCTCACTTCTCTTCAGTATATCCCAATATGTACATTCAAATCATCACAGCTTGTAAATATATATTTATGAGCTGGTTTCAACAGTATGCACATTAGAGCAAAAAAAAAAAAAGAAATTCCAAAGAAGACAAGGAAATGGACAAAGGTTGTGACTGACAGAAAATTCATCACCTCTCCTTCCTGCCCGTAGGCCATGGCACCAAGGTCTTAGAGCATTAGGTTAGCCGCATTTACTCATTTATAATGGAAAGTTAGCAGCATCGGCTGAAAGGACAGACAGAGAAGGAAATAGAACTGAATGATGGCTAAAGCCTTGGGGAATTACTGTTCACAAACAGTAAATGGGAAGAAGAAAAAGAGTCATCCAGAGGAACATTTTTTAACAAACCTAAAAAATAAGAGGGTGATATTCAATGATTTTACATGTTATCAGCTTCCTTTGGGGACCAGTTTTGATTTCATATTTTTGATAGAATATATTTGTAGCAATTTTGTTCAGTCATCAACTGCTATTTCACAAATTAATACATGACATTTGACACAAAATGCCAAAGGAAAAAGAAAAGAAAAATTACTTCTTGTGTAATGATATAATGCTTTCCAATGTTTGTAAAACACCTTTTCTACCTAACAGCATTTTGTGACTCATCTACACCCTTCACATGCATTCTCACAACCCATCTGGGAGCTCATTAATATGGGAGTCATGTGCACAGATCCAGCACTAATACTTGCTTAGCATCACAGCATCTTCCCCACAGGAAAGAAAGCATGCACACACAAACACATACACACACAAAAGGGACTAATATAAAGCGAATGTGTTTCTAGCCAGCATATCTAAAATGTTTAGTTTAAGTAGAGTCAAATTTCATTGTAAGTCAACCCCCCCAGGAAGCGCTGCTCGAAATGCCAGCATTGGTTTTGGAGAAATTATTCTAGAACAGCCATAGTAAATCTCAAATGGTAGCATCCAACCTCTTAGACACTGGTCATTTAATCCTTTGGCATGGCATTCTGCTCCTATAGGGTGTCTGTCTCTATGCCCATTAAGTCCATGTTACTCTGGGTGTCATTTACAGCCATCATTTGGGGGCTTTCCAACCATTACTTACACTAATTTCAAATATCCTGGGACTTAGTCCAATGTTAAAAATGTATTGTTTTCTAAAAGAACCTCTTAATGTGTCATCAGAAGACTAATTCTCTCTAAAAGAATAATTATCCAGCCCAGGGGCACAGAACAGAGGTTTGATTCCAAATAATAAAGCAAATTTAACTCCCCAAGCATACAAGCTGTTGCTGCTTTTGAATAAAAGCACAAATTTGGATCAAAATCCAGTTGCTAGCCCTTCTTTTATTTGACTCACTGGCTGATCAGATCTGAATTCCAATGGAAAGAGAAAATATTGCACTCAGTAAGATATGGGCTTAACTTTTCTCCTTCTGATTCAGAAGAATAGCAACATTTGGTGTCCTTCTGACTTCTGCAGGGCTGACTATGTGAGAATATCAGGGCATTCATCTTTTGTATAAGATCCTGGAAGCATTTATCTAGCCAGCAACAAAAACAAGAAATTCTAGATCTGTGACTTCAAACTTGCAAATCAAAAGCCATTTGACTGTCACATGCATTTTATATGAATAGCTCAATGTACTGAAAAACATTTTTCTACTTGATTATTCATAAATGAAGCACACATTCCAAGTCTCCTCTGCCCTTTATTAATTATACCAGCTTAATTACACACTAGGTATTTAGTTTGCAATAAGTTGTGTTTGGCGGAGGAAGGAATATTTACCTGAATTCTAAAAATGAAATACTGTGCAATTGCTCCCTGTCAACTAGAATGAATCATTTTAAATCTCTGGCAAAGAATGAAGATCTTGTCCCACCCTACATCTCTGACTCTGACTAGAAAACAGACACAGAGTTTTTAAAAGAGCTGTACTTTTCTTTTAAATACCATTTAATGTTTGAAAGTAAAAGTGTTAGTCACTCAGTCATGCCCGACNACACAGCCAAAGGCTTTGGCATAGTCAATAAAGCAGAAATAGATGTTTTTCTGAAACTCTCTTGCTTTTTTCATGTTGACATTCACTCTTGACATTTCCTGTGTAAACACTTCCAATTTGTCTTGATACATGGACCTGATATTCCAGGTTCCTATGCAATATTGCTCTTTACAGCATCAGACCTTGCTTTTACCACCAGTCACATCCACAACTGGGTATTATTTTGCTTTGGCTCCATCCTTTCATTCTTTCTGGAGTTATTTCTCCACTGATCTCCAGTAGAATATTGGACACCTACCGACCTGGTGTGTTCCTCTTTCAGGATACTATCATTTTGCCTTTCATACTGTTCATGGAGTTCTCAAGGCAAGAATCCTGAAGTGATTCACCATTCCTTTCTCCAGGGTACCACATTGTGTCAGACCTCTCCACCATGACCCGCCCATCTTGGGTGGCTCCACAGGGCATGGCTTGGTTTCACTGAGTAGAAGAGGAATCAGTGAACTAAAATGGACTGGAATGGGTGAATTTAACTCAGATGACCATTATATCTACTACTTCAGGCAGGAATACCTGAGAAGAAATTGAATAGCCATCATGGTCAACAAAAGAATCCAAAATGCAGTACTTGGGAGCAATCTCAAAAAAGACAAAATGATNAAAAAAAAAAAAAAAGAAAGAAAAAACTAACACCAACTGGTAAGGAAAAGAAAAGAAGATCAATGCCTGAGATATGGAGCATTTTTTAACATGTTTTAGAAAACATTAGCATCTGAGATTCTACCCAAAACAAAGTGGTCAGCAGGCTGGAAAGAGTGGGAAATGTTCAACATTCCATCTTAGAGATTCAAAATGACACCAGCCAATTACGGTCTCTGAAACAGCATGCAGCAGAGAAATACATTTAACTCAAAAGCTCCCAAGCTTATCTGATGAAATTATTTTCTTTGCATAACAACTATTGATACACCAGCTTCACAGGATACGCTTTAGAAAGTGAGACATACAAAAGTTCTATAAGCCAGGAGATCTCATGAAAGTAGAGAGGACAGAGGAGGAGCCTCTAACTCTGCCTGGTGGAACCAGAGGCAGAGGACAGGGCAGGAATGAACATGGCACTACACAGTAGAGAAAACTTCCACCTGAAATTTTAGGATGAGAAAAACCAATACCCATTAAGTCTAAAGAAACAGTTCATACAGTCATCAAGGTAAGTTGTGCTTCCATAATTCCTAGTTTACATTCATTATTAGCTCCTAGGCATGCTTTTCAGTTTTTGAAATTGAGGAACATCACACTGTATAAGAATGTGAAAAGACCTGGAATTCAGTTTCAATTCCACCTAGAGATAGTTTCGTTCTCTGATAACCCACACAAAGTAGTTCCAATAATCAAACTTTTGCCCTGTCTCTGAGAAGTGAACACTTAGAAGTTTGAGGATGTAAACCCTGTTTTATCACATATCCCTGAACATGTTGTGGTAATTCTATTCATATCTTAAGAGGATTTTGACTATGATGGTGCCTTCCACAACACTTTCCATCCCAATTCTGCCCTGGGGTCTGCTGTTCAGCCCCATTCAAGCTCAATCCTGCCTCCTACAAAGGGACATATCTACCTGCCTAGATGGATATTAAGTCCCTTTTGTACGTAGACTCTTGCTTTGTTCCACTTATGTATGATGATACCCTGATGCTTACAGGTCTCCCTAAAGCACAGAATAAAATTGTTGTCTATTTTTTTGTCATGAAGAGTCCAGGTTGAAAACAACTCATAACCTCAACTATTCATGCCCATACTAACTCCAGCTCTCACCTCTCTACCCATTTAGCAGGCTTACAAATACAACCTGCTTTCTTTTTCCTTTTGAAGCTTTTTAACACCAAATATGGGCTTCCCAGGTGGTGCTAGTGGTAAAGAACCTGCCTGCCAATGCAGGAAACTTAAGAGAGGCAGGTTTGATCCCCGGGTCAGGAAGATCCCCTGGAGGAGGGCATAACAACCCACTCCAGTATTCTTGCCCAGAGAATCCCACGGACAGAAGGGCCTAGCAGGCTATAGTCCATAGGGTTGCAAAGAATCGGACACAACTGAAGCAACTTAGCCTGCACGCACACATACCAAATATACCATTAGAGAGTTCTTTGGCCCTCTCACAGACTGCCTGGGAAGAGGGACACAGTCTTCCAAGCTTGCCTTCCCTTGCTGAATTCTGAGAATATGTCTTCTCTGCTTTTCTAGGATTTTACTGTTAACTGCTATGAGGAAACCGATGGACAAGTGAAAAAGAATAAGCATGGAAGAGGGACAATGTTTTAAAAATTCTTACAAAATTCTTAAAGTCATAGTATTGACCTGTAGATAACGAGGCCACTTATGCATACTTTATATAGACCATCTGCACACATTCTCAGAAAATAAGCACATACCTTACATATCCTGAAATCAAATCTATATAAACAGCTGGACTACTGACAATAGAAGAACACAGGTTATCAATAAAATATAGCCATTAAAAGGTAAAATAATATTAAATCTTCTGTTTCAGTGGAGATGTGTAAAGTCTGAGTGTTCAGAAAGACCAGAGAACATTTCTTACAAAAGTTAAAGGAAAAAACTCAAACCAAGCTACTTTAAAAGTGTTCATGTGTATGTCATGAATATAGACATCTACCTCTCCATCTGTGTGTGTGCATATCTTATTGCAAAGCAAGATTAAGATCTGGAGAAAGACTTTCATCAGATGTGGCTTTAAATTCAGAATTTATCCCTCTGATATTATCTAAAAACAGGAGAGTAAACTCACATTTGTTTCCTGCAAGGCTAGATCTGTATAAGGAATAGAAGCAAGAAGAAACCTTGAATGTAATAAAATTTATCCTCTAAAAGTCAAGTGCCGAAGAATTGATGCTTTTGAACTGTAGTGT
Source organism: Neotragus pygmaeus (assembly GCA_006410875.1). Taxonomy (NCBI): domain Eukaryota; kingdom Metazoa; phylum Chordata; class Mammalia; order Artiodactyla; family Bovidae; genus Neotragus; species Neotragus pygmaeus. Next base: position 1,563,845 of record SJYV01034294.1, on the reverse strand, counting down.
TGGAGAAGACTCTTGAGAGCCCCTTGGACTCCTAGGAGAGCCAGCCAGTCCATCCTAAAAGAGATCAGTCCTTGGTGTTCATTGGAAGGACTGATGTTGAAGCTGAAACTCCAATACTTTGGCCACATGATGTGAAGAGCTGACTCATTGGAAAAGACCCTGATGCTGGGAAAGATTGAGGGCAGGAGGAGAAGGGGACAGAGGATGAGATGGTTGGATGGCATCACCAACTCAATGGACATGGGTTTGGGTGGACTCTGAGAGTTGGTGATGGACAGGGAGGCCTGACCTGCTGCGGTTCATGGGGCCACAAAGAGTTGGACACGACTGAGAAACTGAACTGAACTGAAAAGTCAAGACTTCAGTAAACCAATAATTTTGAATCTCCTATTCCAGGAAAAATCTTAGTCATTAGAAGGCACATTCCAGAATGCTCTCAGCATCCAGTTAAATCCAACCATTTGCCTTTGGACTCTCAGGGTTAAATCATTCATTTCTGATTTTCTAATATTAGAAGTGCTGAACAGAGCTAGTTTATCTGGACAAGTTCTTAGGGACAGAATTTATAGATTTTATATACCAGGCCTTCTGGTGAAAGAATAACTTCAATAAGGAGTCAGCCCATGAGAAAAAATAAATATTATAAAAACCAATGGTTTGAGTAGGATTTCATAGGAGTGCAGACTGTCAAAATCATCTTAAAGATGTGGGACATCAAAGAAGAGATCTATGTAATAGGAGGTAGGATGGACAAGTAATCACACTAAAAAGCTGGACAGCATATAGCTTTACAAAGGAATTGAAGAGGACAAAATGTCTCAGCGTCCTCAAACAACTAAATCCTGAACTGAAAATTAGATTTGGGAACAGATTACTTAAGAATATTTATTAATGAAAATGTTTCCAAATTGAGAGAATTTATGTTAAGATTAATTTGCACATGCAAACCAGCATGTGAAACCTCTAGGAGACCTTCCTCACTGGGGTCCCTGTACTCATAAGACTCCCGCCAGGGAGCCAGGATACAGCCCAGAATGGATGCAAGCTCTGTATTCATAAGGGTTTCCTGCGGTTCACGTGCTCTATCTTTGTACTTTACACATACTTCATTCCAAAATAATACGTTGGGTATAAATTTGAGAATTTAGATAAATTCTCTTTTTTCCTTAGAGATAAAAATGAATATTTGTTGTTGTTTAGTCGCTAAGTCGTGTCTAACTCTTTGCGACCCCTTGGATGGTAGCCCACCAGGCTCCTCTGTCCATGGGATTTCCCACGCAAGAATACTAGAGTTAGTTGCCATTTCCCTCTCCAAGGGATCCTCCCAACCTAAGGATCAAACCTCCAAGTCTTTTGCATTGGCAGACAGATTCTTTACCACTGAGCGACAAGGGAAGCTCGGAATTAATATGAGAATACCCTGAAGTGAAGTTGCTCAGTCATATCTGACTCTTTGTGACCTCACTCACTGTAACCTACCAGGCTTCTCCATCCATGGAATTTTCCAGGCAAGAGTACTGGAGTGGGTTGCCATTTCCTTCTCCAGGAGATCTTCCCAACCCAGGGATCAAACCTGGATCCCCAGCATTGCAGGCACATGCTTTACCCTCTAAGCCACCATATAAATAGTTGAGAATACCCTAAAAAGGATATATTTCAAACTCTTAACTGATAAAATCTAAATCCATCTGATAGGGTTTATCTTAGAAATAAGTTAATGTGGAAAAAAATATAACAGCTTAGTAATGGACCACCTACTATTCTGCTCTTAAAGGAATTTTACCTGAAGATTGCCCTGGAGCCACCCTGGAGACTGCGGACATGTGACGCCAGGTACAGGTTCTGGGGTACCCTCCAAAAAATAACATATACTAGCCCTTTTAGAGTGAAACTTCCTACTTGTTTTCTTTCAGGTTCATAACACAAGATGTTTGGCCAATACAAAGAGGATCTACAGAGATCAGTCTTATCAGTTTGCTAACTTTTGCATAAACACCAGAAATATGATGAGATGTCTCCTGACATTTTATTTCTAAGAAGAGGGTAGAGGAAAATAGGTTAGGAAACAAAACTATTAAAAGGTGTTAATATTCAGATATCAAATGAGATAGCTTCTCAAAGTTTGTAAATGATTAAGAGATAAACTTGTAATTCTGCAATGAAAACTGTGTACAGTGATGTCTAGAAAGAGAAAGGCAATTACTTTATTGTCAAGTAGAGTTTATAGAGTAGCAGGACGGGAAGCTGTGTTGATTAGTATGTGCTAACACAGCTCTTTAGGGAATTTCTCTCACTCACTATGCCATTTTATAATGGCTATTTAAGAAATTAATAGGTTTAATTCAACTAAGCAAATAGTAAATAGCAATGATGATCATAATAACAACAAATTGTTAAAAGATTAAAACAGAACTCCTTAGCACGGAAATACAGTTCTCGCTCCAGTTCATCTCTGACTCTCTTAACCACAAGCCTGTGTCACTGTCACCTGACCTCCCATCCTGGCTCTTGTCAGCCCTTTGCCAGTTTTATAACAGAGGACTTTAAGGACCTGAGACCCATCCCTTTGAAATGCAATCATGTAGGAAGACAGTACCCTTATCTCCCAGTCTCTGTGGGAGAATAAGAGCCTGACTTAGATATGTGCCAATCAGCAAAGACAGATACCCCAGTCACATTGATAACCTCCTCCTAACATCCTCCAGGTCTTTTCCATTGGCTGACACCAGTGCTCAAAAACTCTCTGCCTTTTGTTTCAATGGAGTTGAGTTCAGTCTCTCTCTCTCATTTCGATAGTCGTGACCCCTACTGCAGTAGTCTTGAATAAAGTCTTCTGTGTCTCTTTAACTTGTCTCACGCAATTTTTCTTTGACTTGACAAGCTGAGCAAGCTACTGCACTGCTGCTGACCATTTAAGTGAGGCAAGTTTCACTGTGTCATCCTCTATCACCCTTTGATAAGAGTTAAATTGGGATGACAGGTGGTTAACGTCCCCACCTCTGTGATCCTGCGGTCATATGCAAAGAGTAAATAGGAGAAAAGGAATCCTACTTATTGCTTCTGGGGATTAAATTCAGTTGAAGAAATACTCTTAAATAAATGGAAATTTATTTTGAAAGAGTTACTTGTGTTCCACTTCTCCCCCTAAACCTCTTAGCATTATAAATATAACCAATAATTTCTTATGATGATACTGCAATAATTGTTCATGTCCTGGTGCTTTAATTAAAGGAAGTCTGATTTACTCTCGACTAGTTGTTACAGTTTAGGAAACAGAGCAGACCCATTCATTTATTTAGATAGCATCAGCTCAGTTCAGTCACTCAGTCGTGTACAACGCTTTGCAACCCCATGGAGTGCAGCATGCCAGGCTTCCCTGTTCATCACCAACTCCCAGAGCTTGCTCAAACTCATGGTCATGAAGTCAGTGATGCCATCCAACCATTTCATCCTCTGTCATCCCCTTCTCCTCATGCTTTCAGTCTTTCCCAGCATCAGGGTCTTTTCTAAGGAGTCAGTTTTTCGTATCAGGTGGTCAAAGCATTAGAGCTTCGNAATTCTCATCAGAAACAGTAAAGGCTGAAGGATGAGAACAGCAGACGTGCTTAAAGTACTTGAAAAAAAAATCTCAACCAAGATTGCTTTACTCAATAAATTTTTAACTATCCTTCAAAAAAATGTAGACAAATTTCAGGTAAACAAAAACCAAGAGAAATCATTGCCAGTAGAACTGTACTCCAAGAATATTGAAGGAATTTCTTCTAGCTAATGAGAAGTGATACCAGATAGGAACTCAGATCTATAGGAAGGAATAAAGACCTCTGGAAATGAAAATAAATCCCTTGCTTGTTTCTTCTAATTTCCTTAAAAGACTGATTACTTAAAACAGAAATTATTGCATTGTACTATTGGGTTTATAATGATATAGATGCAAAATAAATAACAGAACACAAAATATGGGAGGATAATAGGTAAATAAATGTATGAGTCATATTCTACATGAAATATTACCATATTAATTCCAAGTAAACTACAATAAATTAATAATGCACATTGTAATCCCTAAAGCAATGACTAAAGATCAGAGATACAGCTGAAATACCAACAAAGAAATTGAATAGAATACTAAAAAATATTTGATTATCGAAAAAGAAGGTAGAAAAAAGGAATAAAGGAGCCAAATATATGGGATAAATAGAAAAGAAATGACAATGCAGAAGAGCAAGACCCAATCATACCAAAATTATACAAGTATAAATGAACTTAATGCTCTAATGAAAAATCAGAGATCATCAGCCTGGATAAACTTGTAAGATCCAACTACACAGTATCTATAAGAGATGCAATTTAAATATAGAAAGGTAAAGGAAAGGAAATTTATATAGTAGACAGACAAAAAGCACTAAAAAGTTGATGTGGCTGTATTACTAACACATTAGACTTCAAAAAGAGGAGAATTACTAAACGTATTTGATAATGATAAAAATATCTGATAATCAGGAAAACAATCAACCTTATATGTGCATGCATCACACACTGCTGCAAAATACATGGAGCAAAGACTAACTAAACACTTATGAAGATCATGGCATCCAGTCCCATCACTTCANGTTTTCTTTCAGGTTCATAACACAAGATGTTTGGCCAATACAAAGAGGATCTACAGAGATCAGTCTTATCAGTTTGCTAACTTTTGCATAAACACCAGAAATATGATGAGATGTCTCCTGACATTTTATTTCTAAGAAGAGGGTAGAGGAAAATAGGTTAGGAAACAAAACTATTAAAAGGTGTTAATATTCAGATATCAAATGAGATAGCTTCTCAAAGTTTGTAAATGATTAAGAGATAAACTTGTAATTCTGCAATGAAAACTGTGTACAGTGATGTCTAGAAAGAGAAAGGCAATTACTTTATTGTCAAGTAGAGTTTATAGAGTAGCAGGACGGGAAGCTGTGTTGATTAGTATGTGCTAACACAGCTCTTTAGGGAATTTCTCTCACTCACTATGCCATTTTATAATGGCTATTTAAGAAATTAATAGGTTTAATTCAACTAAGCAAATAGTAAATAGCAATGATGATCATAATAACAACAAATTGTTAAAAGATTAAAACAGAACTCCTTAGCACGGAAATACAGTTCTCGCTCCAGTTCATCTCTGACTCTCTTAACCACAAGTCTGTGTCACTGTCACCTGACCTCCCATCCTGGCTCTTGTCAGCCCTTTGCCAGTTTTATAACAGAGGACTTTAAGGACCTGAGACCCATCCCTTTGAAATGCAATCATGTAGGAAGACAGTACCCTTATCTCCCAGTCTCTGTGGGAGAATAAGAGCCTGACTTAGATATGTGCCAATCAGCAAAGACAGATACCCCAGTCACATTGATAACCTCCTCCTAACATCCTCCAGGTCTTTTCCATTGGCTGACACCAGTGCTCAAAAACTCTCTGCCTTTTGTTTCAATGGAGTTGAGTTCAGTCTCTCTCTCTCTCATTTCGATAGTCGTGACCCCTACTGCAGTAGTCTTGAATAAAGTCTTCTGTGTCTCTTTAACTTGTCTCACGCAATTTTTCTTTGACTTGACAAGCTGAGCAAGCTACTGCACTGCTGCTGACCATTTAAGTGAGGCAAGTTTCACTGTGTCATCCTCTATCACCCTTTGATAAGAGTTAAATTGGGATGACAGGTGGTTAACGTCCCCACCTCTGTGATCCTGCGGTCATATGCAAAGAGTAAATAGGAGAAAAGGAATCCTACTTATTGCTTCTGGGGATTAAATTCAGTTGAAGAAATACTCTTAAATAAATGGAAATTTATTTTGAAAGAGTTACTTGTGTTCCACTTCTCCCCCTAAACCTCTTAGCATTATAAATATAACCAATAATTTCTTATGATGATACTGCAATAATTGTTCATGTCCTGGTGCTTTAATTAAAGGAAGTCTGATTTACTCTCGACTAGTTGTTACAGTTTAGGAAACAGAGCAGACCCATTCATTTATTTAGATAGCATCAGCTCAGTTCAGTCACTCAGTCGTGTACAACGCTTTGCAACCCCATGGAGTGCAGCATGCCAGGCTTCCCTGTTCATCACCAACTCCCAGAGCTTGCTCAAACTCATGGTCATGAAGTCAGTGATGCCATCCAACCATTTCATCCTCTGTCATCCCCTTCTCCTCATGCTTTCAGTCTTTCCCAGCATCAGGGTCTTTTCTAAGGAGTCAGTTTTTCGTATCAGGTGGTCAAAGCATTAGAGCTTCGGCATCAATCCTTCCAATGAATATTCAGGACTGATTTCCTTTAGGATGAACTGGTTGGATCTCCTTGCAGTCCAAGGGACTCCAACACCACAGTTCAAAAGCATCAGTTCTTCGACATTCAGCTTAGATAGCATAACCTTGTTATCTTTTTAGTCTGTCCACACACCCACAAATTAAGGTAAGTACAAAGCCATCTGTGTGTGTTTGGTGTGTGTGTATGTCTCTGCACACACCTGTGTGCTCAGTCACTCAGTCACAAAAACTCTGACTTTTTGCGACTCCAAGGACTATAGCCTGGCATGCTCCTCTGTACCCACACTTCTAAAATGTATTTTTCCAACCATTCCATTTGAATATTCTAGACCATTTTTTCCAACATCTACTGCATCAACCAAAGAGTAAATAGTATTGGTAAGCTGTAAGAACAGGTACGTCAATACAAATTTACAGCAATTTTTAGAAGTGTAGAGATAAAGCCAACAAAAAAAGATGAAGACAAAATATATTCAGAGTGTCATTCAAGAATTCACAAAAGACATGTTCTGTGAATCATTTTATGTAATGTATTTGACTCAGATTTAGTCTCCTCTTTTAAATCATTCTGTGAATGGCTCTCCTTTTGGATATTTCAGGATAATTTAGCCACAAAGCACTACATACAGAGGTGACAATTTGTGATTTATTCCTTATGATGCAAAGAAGGTAAAATACACAAAAAAGTTTGTTATTGCAATTTAGGAAAGCAATCTACAAAAGATTTCCTATAGTTTTCATCTGAATTCCATATTTAAACTGAACTACAAATGGAATTGTGGGTTGGGTTAAGATTTTTTAATTTTATTTCTTTTGAATTTTAAGTAAGTTCTCATGACAGGCCTTTTATCGTGTCAAAGTTCAGTGCTAAAGACATATGTCTAATTCAAGTAAGTATAATTTTGGAAATTTTAACTGAAAGGTATATGCCAAAATATTAATAATGATCATCTTTGGCTAATGAGGCAATAGGAAATTTTTATATTTCTTTCTCTTTGCTACTTTTCTTTTCTAAAGATTCTGTATTTAATATGGATCAGTTGTACAACAAAAAGCTAAACATGATCAAATAAGTTAGCAGAGGGCTGTTGGTCAAAAAAATTTATGAACAGGTTCTAAAAATTCCCTATCAGTTCAGTTCAGTTCAGCCGCTCAGTCATGTCCAACTCTTGGCAACCCCATGAATTGCAGCACACCAGGCCTCCCTGTCCATCACCAACTCCCGGAGTTCACTCAGACTCATGTCTATCAAGTCAGTGATGCCATCCAGCCATCTCATCCTCGGTCGTCCTCTTCTCCTCCTGCCCCCAATCCCTCCCAGCATCAGAGTCTTTTCCAATGAGTCAACTCTTCGCATGAGGTAGCCAAAGTACTGGAGTTTCAGCTTTAGCATCATTCCTTCCAAAGAAATCCCAGGGCTGATCTCCTTCCATTCATTATTTAATAAATGAATTATCTGGTTAAAGTTGCTTTTTATAACAGATTCACAAGGTCACGTTATTCTCTGCAAAAAACAGGGAGTAGGAGCTATTTGATACATGGTGCTCAGACATTACCTTAAATTGTGCAAAATGAGAGTGATTTTCAAGATCTGAACTAATTTCTCAAAAGTAGCTTAAAAATCCCACAGTGGTTCTCCACTGTGCCCAGAAGGAAATTCAGCAGTCCTCACGAAGGCCTGCAGATTGTGGGTATCATAATAATGACAATAAAAACAGATGTTAACAGTCATTGAAAATAGTTTCACATGTTATGCTAAGTATTTTGCAAGGATTAACTCATTTAGTCTTAAAAACTGCCCTCCGTTGTTGGTATTATTATTCCCCTTCTTCAGAGGCAGCAGACTCAACCCAGAGGGGTCCAGGTGCTCCCGTGTCATTTGTCAGTCAGGGTGAGATTATTGTGGTTCAGTAGCAACATTTATTCTAAAATTGGCCAACTCTGGACCATGGTTACAAACTGAGGAACAAAGGGTAGGCTCTTTGAAATACTTTTTTAATGAAAAAGAACCTTCTAAAAGGTACAGTTAGTACTACCCAGTATTCATACTAAATGAATTTATAGTATGAATGAATTTATTTTGTTTATTTTATATAAACAAAAAAGCAGGAGAACTGACATTCAAATGCACATTCTTCTGTTATTTTCACTCTGTTTCAAAAAGTTACATGTCCTTCTAATTCACTATATTATTATCAACATCCAAGGAACAAAAGAACCACACCTTGGGACAGAAGTAGTAGTGCTCATCCGATTGCTGAACTTGTCAAAAGTGAGCCAGTGGCATCATATTAAATCCCCTTAAATCCACCTTCCCCAACTATCCTGTTGATTCCCACTCCAACAGGGCTTCATAAACAGGAGAAGTCAAAACACATGCCCAGTGGACAAGGTAGAGGTCAAATTGCCTAGGGAACCTCCTTAAATACTGAGCCAAGCATGGCATTCATGATGGGGGATTTAATTATCTTTCTATGTCATTAATATTCTAAGAATAGAAGCTGTGACATCAGGCTAAAGTTCCAATGATGCATTTCAATCACAAATCGCAAGTTTCCACTTTGTCTGTTGGGTCTGAATACTCAATGTTAAGCCAACTATCAAAGAAAGCCATGTGGAGACTAGCTGGGCAGCAATGATGTGAGGCTGGAGTGACATTTCAGCAGCTCCCTCACAGCAATCTCTCCATAAGGGCTTTTACAACCTTAGGTCAAGGCCTGTTCCAAATCTGGGTCACTAGAGCCTCATAAATGCCCATTGGCTCAAGCTCTGAGTTTTCGTGTGTGTCATTCACAAAGCAGCTATAATATGCATCACTCACAAAGAGAAAGTTTTCATTAGTTCTCACCAACAACATATAGTGCACTCAAAAGCACCAGAGAATATAATTTTACAACTGGTAGAAGATAGAAAAAATAAATGCATCAAGCACTCTAAGGAATGTTAAAGGCATGGCAAAAGGAAAGCTTCCCAGCTCCTTACTGGATCATATGAGACCTCGGAGAATCTGGAGCTGTCTTCTTTTCTGACCTCCTTGCCCAACCCTCTTTGAGCTAGGCCTTAGCCAGATGAATATTCCTTCAATTCCACTTCCTTTCTTGTCACTGTCTTTGCACAACTACCTAACTTCTGCAGCACAAATACACACATCTTATGAGTTAGCTCTCATATGAAAAGCTCCTTTACTTTCCACTTTAAATTTCCCATCCTACATACAGAAAATTCCCAATCTTCCTCTATCCCACCATATCTCCTGGATGAACTTCTCTTACAAGAGCTGTCACATGAAATCATCATCACTTGTTTACAAGTTTGTGAACATTCCACTAAACGATAAGCTCCACTAAACGATAAGTTCCTCATATTCACCTTTGCAGCTTAAGAAAGTGCCCAGCATAGAACAGAACTGGTTGAAATGAACAATGAATAAAATAAATTATATACACACAGTACCTTTAATCACTTTAGCGGTTAAAAGCACAGTCTAAAACCAAAATTGCTTAGGTTCAGAACCCAGTTCTACCACCTAGTAGCTCTGTGATCTTCAAGCAGTTACCTCACCTCTCTGAGCCTGAGAGCGCCTCATCTGTAAAGTGGTCTATTGTGTGATTTCAGTGAGTTAATAATAGTAAGTAGAAAAGCACTTATATAGCAGACATCCAATAACTCTTGATAGATGTTAGCTATCATTAGTCATCATATCCCCACAATATGGCAGCATAACATAGTAGCCAAGAGTGGGAGGTACTCAGTATCACAGGCCTGAATTCAAATCACACTCCTCTGCTTACAAGTTATGTGGCCGTGGGCAATTTGCTTAAAGTTCTCCCTATTTTGGTTTTCTTGTTGCTAGAAAAGGAATAATAATACTGCCTACATCATAAAATTTTTCAGAAAGTTACAATTAAATTATGTATGATAAATACACCATAAAGGAAAAATTATTCACTATGGTAGGGTTTTTTTAATTGTAAAAAAGTATCAGTATAAAATTCTTTGGTTATTACCCCAAAACAGATACCCTCACCTATCTGGCACTTGTATTTGTACCTCATTAGCTTTGGGGGTGCTGCAAAATGAAGTCACTGAAGAAGCAGAAAGTGTTTCGTGTTTGGGACATTAAGCAAGATAAGTTCATGCCTCCAGTTCTAGTTCTCCAGGAAATAGAATATGCTATTTGCTGCTTTTCAACATAGTTATCTGTGCCAGTCCAGGGCCTGCTTGCTCTTAGGTTCATATCTAAGGCAGCTTCACATCTCCATTACAGTTTCAGTTCCCACCAGAGAGGCCCATCCTGGTCCCTGCCTCTTTTGGGATGACTTGATCCCTCAGGACCTCGCTCTCTCCAGCCTAGGGTAATGGCTGTCATTGCTCATTTCTGGATTTCCTTACAATTCCAAAAATAACTCTCAGCTTAACACATCACCAATGTAAACAATTCCCTGCATTTATTCCCCTGTGGTTTCTGTTTTCCCAGCTAGACCCTGATTGATCCAGTAATCTTTTTCCTCTCTGCCTTTCATTTGACTGATTTAGCAAAGACCTGCTTAGCTTGCCTTCCTTCACACACCCAGCTACACACACCTATGCACTGTGCTGTTCTCTCCTACTTAAGGAACAAAGGCAGGCTTCTGTGGTCTGGAACATACTGGCCACATGGGTTGATTCTGAAGTGACCGCAATATCATCTAATGCAACAGCTCCTGACTCTCCACTGGGGGATAGTCTGCCTCTCGTCCATCTGCAGGGAACAATGTCTAGAGACATGGTTATTACAGTGGGCTGTGGCAAGCTACAAGCGTCTAGTGTTTAGAGGCCAGGGATGCATGCTGCTGAATATCCTACAATGCACCAGAAAAGAATTCTCAGGCCCAAAGTGTCAGCAATCAATTGAGAACCTCTGATCCAATGATACAAAACCCCACACTTTCAAGCTGCTAGATGTGTCTGAGTTACTGCAGGTCACAGAGACTACCTGGAATCTGAAACTGTTGCTAGTGATCACACCACAGAGATCTTGCCCAAGGCTGTCAGGTGCCATGTACAATTCATATTGGTCAATCTGCATAAACTTGAATCTCACTAGTATCTTTGTTTTATCGATACGCATACTGAGAAGAGAGAAGAACAGCATGTATCAAAAGAGAATGGATTTTCAGATAGGGATCTTTCTGTTAAATCATTGTTTTTAAAAATCTTACTACTTGATTGTACCAGCCCTCCTGTGCAGCAAATGATAAATTTTTCACAATATACTATTTTTTAAAAAAGTAATCATCATATACTTCTACTAGAATATTTGTAACATTTTCTTTTACAAGAGAAGAACTGGCTAGCCTGCTCCCAATCATATTTCTCTTTCCTGTTGTGTCAGTTTTTTATCTCAGCATGGTTTTGCATACATGGGGCTCTGTGGCTGGGTCTCCATATTTTGTATATCACCAGCTGTGAGGCCTTAGAGGACCACTTTCCCATTTAAGACCTAATGGGCCAAATGAAGAAGCTGATCTAGTTAAAAGCTCTCTTCCCATTGTAAAACTTTACTCAATTACATATCTCCAGCACTTAAGTACCATATTTATATATTGGCTCTTTAGGGTGCAAAATTATACAAATCCAATAAAAGTTTTCATCAAGGCCTAGTTCATTCAATATGCAAGCCCTTAATAAACAAAAGTGAGACACAGAATGAGACCCGAATTCTCTCCTTCTAATCTTGCTAAAATGTGTGTAAAAGTGCCTCCAAGAGACGACAAAGAACAAACCTGTCACACAGACTCAAATCACTGCTGGTCTCTTTCTGCCAACTTGGAGTGAGAACGGACTCCACGCTGCAGGACTGAGTTCCAAAAGCACCAACTTCTGCAATTACCCAAGGATCTCTACTTATCTGGGTTTCCCTGGTGGCCCAGACAGTAAAGAATCCTCCTGCAATGCAGGAGACTTGGGTTAGATCCCTGGGTCAGGAAGATCCCCTGGAGAAGGGCCTGGGAACTCACCGCAAGATTCTTGCCTGAGAAATCCCATAGACAGAGGAGCCTAGTGGGCTACAGTAGATGGGTTGCAAAGAGTCAGACATGGCAGAGCAACTATCAGTTTCTTTTTTTTTTCCACTTTCCACTTCTCTGTCTACTGAAAAGAAGTGAAAATATATATAAACCTAGTTCCCTTCCCAAAAGAACAGTCAAAAGAGGCATAGGCAACTATACTCTTCTGCAGGTTAAAAAGAGGCTGACTTTTTTAAGAATAAGCTTTGTCGGAGAAGGAAAAGCCTCAGGGATGCCTTTTGTTTACTGGCTGAAGCTTTAGAAAACAGCTGCTGACACAGGCCTCACGCTTTCCCAGCTAAAGTCCCACAGGTAACCACCTTCCCTGATGCTCCTGCCTCCGCTCTCTAATTTCCCAGGGTCTTACCTGTCTGTCTACTATGATACTAATCTCAGTGAGTAGAGATTATGTCTTAATTCTACTTTCCTCACAGCATCCCTTCTCATTCAATGTTAAATCGGAAGGCAGCTGAAGGTAAAACCCTACCCCTTTCTGAAAAGCTGCAGCAAATCCCACAGATTTTATTCCCAAGATATCTGTATCCCCAAATGATCTTTATCCTCTTGGTGCAGTCATCAAAGCTCTGATAGGGAGGAGTTAGAATTAGTATCTGAGCCATCAGAGATTCCGAGATGTCTCAAAGAAGAAAAAGGAGGGGAAACGTGTTAACTTTTTGTGTTATGTTAATGAAATCCTTCATCCCTGTCACCTTACAAGAAGCCTAAGACACTTTCTCTCTCTGATTCCTCTTTCTTCTCCCTCTCCTCCTCCTTCACCAACCTCCCTCATATCTAAAAATGAAGGTTAATATTAAGCATCACATTAACAGTTGTCAAATCAATCATGATTTCCTCTGAGTTATGTTACACAGGGCAACATGCTTTATCAGAAATCAAAGAAAGGACGGTGCCGAAAGTGGATGAGCTAATGTAAAATCACTTACAGGGGCACTCTGGAGACGGAAACTCGTTTAATATTTAATATAGTCATTAACCTAAGAAAGAGAAGGAGACGGTAATGGATGGGCTACTCCCTTTGCCTACAGGACAGGGTACTGAAGTGAGCTGTCCCTCTGGGATCACATTCACACAAGTCTAAAATCTATAAAGTGGGTCACAGGTGAAGGGAACTGGAAAAGTCTCAAGTCTCCCAGATGTATTGTTTAAGAGCACAGTCCTGCTTGGCAGTCACGCCTGAAGTTTGCCACACTGCAGGAACCTGGAGTCGTGTCAACGGAATTGCTCAATTAGTTTGTTATGGCAACAGACATACGGTTCCCAACACACACAGTCAAACCACAGCAAGTAATCAATTATTGAAGGAAACCATCTCCAAGAAGCATTAATCCATTGGGATATTGAAAGGTTTGTTTCTGTCTCTGTTTAGACTTAGTTATCATTGAAGGTGGTTGTCTGCTTGACAGCTACCCAGAGATGTCCCTGACAGCCCGAATGTCAAAGTCAATTGAAAATGAAATGGGTGGGCGCGGAGGCGGGGGCAGAGCAGAAAAGTTTACAATAGTGAAGACCATTTGAAAAAAGAAAAAAGAAAACTTTCTCTACCTGTAAATATTATGCTTTTGTAGGGAACATTTTATTTACACAGCATGAATGCCAGCATGTTGTTTACATGAACTTTTAAACAGGGTCACCTTAAACAAGTAATGTCATTGTAGCTGCTTCACTTTAGCTCAGCATCACTTCCTGATAAGATACAGCATATCCTAAAACCACATTTATTATTTTCTTGAACTGTATCTTTTCTATCACATGTTTTCTTCTTTGGTATAAATTTCCAGATGTCTCATAATTTCATCCTGTCAAGGAAATCAATTACAATATTTGCATGAACACGAAACACCTCCATCCTTACTGACCCAGCCACCACCCTTTCCTCCTTTTTTTGTTTTTTACCATAACTTTAAATTTGACCCTTTCATCCTGTAGAGTTTTTAAAATTCTAAAATGATTTCTGAATCTGAAAAGAAGCTCCAAGTAGGCTGTTATTTTTTGTCTCATAATTCTCATGTTCTAGTTGTTTGCACATTTCTTGTAAAGCCTGCTTTTGTGGTTCTGAACTCTTTGGCTTCTGCTTCTTGGTAAAACTTTTTGATCTCTCCATCAAATCTGAACAAGGCCTTGCTGGGGAGAATACTCTTGGTTATAGGCTTTCCTCTTTCATCACTTTAAATATATTGTGCCACTCCCTCCTGGCCTGCATTTTTTCCTGAAAAGTCATCTAGCATCCTCATGAAAATTACCTTGTATATAACTTTGTTGCTTTTCTCTGGCTGCTTTTAATATTCTCTCTTTATCTTTAATTTTTGTCATTTTAATTACAACGTGTCTTGCTATGGTCCTCTTCAACTTACTCATTTGAAAAGACCCGGATGCTGGGAAAGATTGAAGGCAAGGGGAGAAAGGGACGACAGAGGATGAGATGATTGGATGGCATCACCGACTCAATGGACATGAGTTAAAGCAAACTCTGGGAGCTGGCGATGGACAGGGAGGCCTACCGTGCTGCAGTCCATGGGGTCACAAAGAGTCAGACACGACTGAGCAACTGAACAGAACTAAACTGATGGTCCTCTTCTGACTGATCCTGTTTGGGAGTCTCTGTGATTCCTGGACCTAGATGCCTGTTCCCTTTCCCAGATTAGGGAAGTTTTCAACTACCATGTCTCCAAATATGTTCTCTGTCCCTTTCTCTCTCTTCTCCCTCTGGGATCCTTGTAACGTAAATGTTAGCGTGCCCGATGTTATCTCAGAGGTCTCTGAAACTGCCCTTATATTTTACAATTCCTTCATTCTTTTTTCTGTTCAATTTGAGTCATTTCCACTAATCTGTCTTCCAGTTTGCTCATCCATTCCTCTGTGCCATCTAATCTACTGCTGATCCTTCTAGTGTGTTTTTTAATTTCAGCATTAAGAACTCAGATTCTTCAACTCTGATTCTTCCTTACATTTTCTATATAAGGAAGATTCTTCAACTTGGACTCTTCTTCAACTCTGATTCTTCCTTATATTTTCTAACTCTTTGTTAAAAACTTCTACCTTCTCATTCTGTTCATTTACTCTTCTCTCAAGTTCTGAGCACCTTTATGATCATGACCTTAAATTCTTTATCAGATAAATTGTTTCTCTTTATTTCATAGTTCTCTTTCTGGGGTTTTATTTTGTTCCTCAGTACGTTTCTGTCACCTCATTTTGCCTAATTCTTTGTTTTTATTTCTGTGCATCTGGTAGTGGTTACATTTCCTAATCTCAGAGAAGTGGCTCATACAGGAAACATCCTATGGGACCCAGCAGAGCACTCTCTTCTCATCACCAGAGCTACATGCTCCAGGGCTGTCCTCCATGTGGGCTGCACAGTCCTTCTGTTGTGGTAGGGTTACTACTGTGGGTGCCCAAATAGACATAGCCAATAAAATGTACAACCTAGAAAAAAATACACAAACTCCCAGGAACATACACGCTTCTAAGACTGAATCAAGAAAGAATAGGAGCTATATGAACAGGCCAATTACCAGTAATGAAATTAAATCAGTAATAATAAACTCCAAACAGAAGTCTAGGACCAGACAGCTTCAGAGGGGAATTCTACCAAATGTTTAAATAAGAGCTGGCATCTAATCCTCTCAAAATACTCCCCAAAAAGAAGATAAAGGCAAGCTACTGGACTCATTCTACAAGGTTAACATCACCCCAATACCAAAGACACCAAGAAAAAATGAAAACTATAGGTAAGTGTCACCAATAAACACAGATGCAAAAGTTCTCAAGAAAATATTAACAAATTGGATTTAACAATACATTAAGGGAATCATACACCAAAATCAAGTGGGAATGATCTCAGGAGTGCAAGAATTGTTCACCATCAACAAACCAATGAAAGAGATACAGATTAACAAACTAAAGAATAAAAATCATTTGATCACCTCAATAGATGCAGAAAAGCTTTTGAAAAAATTCAACATCCATTTATGATAACAACTCTCAACAAAGGGGATAGAGGGACCATAACTTAACATAATAAAGGACATATATGACAAGTTCACTGATAACATTATACTCAATGGCAAAAAGCTGAAATCACTTTCTGTAAGATCTGGAATAAGACAAGGATGCCACTCTCTCCACTTTTATTCAACATAGTATTGGAAGTGTTGGCCACAGTAATCAGACAAGAAAAAGAAATAAAGGAAGACAAATCAGAAAGGAAGAAGTAAAACTGTCTCTGTTTGCAACTGACATACAATTCGTAGATAATCCTTAAGACACCACCAAAAAACTCACCAATGAATCTGGAAAAACTGAAGGATTCAAAATTACTATATACCTTAAACTTATACAGTGCTGTATGTCAATTATATTACAATAAGACTGGAAGGAAAAAAATTTTCACAGTCACAATAACGTAACCACCAGCACTAATTAATAAAAGTTGTGATATACGTATATTAACAGGATAAGAGATGGGTGGTGAATACATGAGTGTGGCAGCAGGGGGTTAAGAAACTAAGTCCTTACCTTTCACAGTAAAAAGTCAAAAAAAAATCTAAATATGCAAAACATGTATTTTTTTAGTCAGTTGGGGATAAATTCCAGAATCAGCAGGAAAAAATACTTAAAATTGTCCCTCAAAATCATAATTAAGGACAGGAGAGAGTGGATGAGAGAAGCAAGTACTTTTTTATAATAAGCCTTGCAAAACTATTTAATCTTTTAGGTTCAAAACATAAAAACAATGATACAAATAATCATGACCCAGATAATCACGATATGATCACTTACCTAGAGCTAGACACCCTGGAATGCAAAGTCAAGTGGGCCTTAGGAAGCATCACTAAGAACAAAATTAGTGGAGGTGATGGAATTCCAGTTGAGTTGAGCTATTTCAAATCCTGAAAGATGATGCTGTAAAAGTATGGCACTCAATATGCCAGCAAACTTGAAAAACTCAGCAGTGGCCACAGGACTGGAAAAGATCAGTTTTCATTCCAATCCCAAAGAAAGGCAACGCCAAAGAATGCTCAAACTACTGCACAATTGCACTCATCTCACACATTAGTAAAGTAATGCTCAAAATTCTCCAAGCCAGGCTTCAGCAATACGTGAACTGTGAACTTCCTGATGTTCAAGCTGGTTTTAGAAAAGGCAGAGGAACCAGAGATCAAATTGCTAACATCTGCTGGATCATGGAAAAAGCGAGAGAGTTCCAGAAAAATATCTACTTCTGCTTTACTGACTATGCCAAAGCCTTTGACTGTGTGGATCACAATAACCTGTGGAAAATTCTTCAAGAGACAGGACCTGCCTCTTGAGAAATCTGTACACAGGTCAGGAAGCAACATTTAGAACTGGACAAGAACAATAGACTGGTTCCAAATCGGGAAAGGAGTATGTAAAGGCTGTATATATATTGTCTCCCTGCTTATTTAACTTATATGCAGAGTACATCATGAGAAACACTGGGCTGGATGAGGCACAAACTGGAATCAAGATTGTCAGAAGAAATATGAATAACCTCAGATATGCAGATGATACCACCCTTATGGCAGAAAGTGAAGAAGAACTAAAGAACCCCTTGATGAAAGTGAAAGAGGACAGTGAANGTAATACCAGTTTATCAGTAACTTTGCTTTTTTTCAGAGAGAATCAGGACTAACACAGGAAATAAATGACCTTGTAAAATGGAAGATTGCAGTAGATGAAGAAAATGCTTTCTTAAGGAAAGAATTCGGTGACTTGCAGAAGAAATTTAAAGATAAAAGTCAAGAAGTTAAGGTGTGTTGACTTGTACATAGTTTTATACTACTATTTCTTTGAAGTCCTACTTTAAGCTTTGTCAGCCTTTGTGGCACAGAAAGTGACAAGCTTGGAGGAAAAATTGCCTTAGGCCCTGCTGTACCATACAGTTTTCTCACATGAAAAAACTCTGAGAAAGATACTTTAAAGCTCAGACTCTAAGCTTTATAACTTTCTGATAAATAGTTAATGATGGAAATGGAGCTAAGAAAGTAGGAGTGTGAATATGTGGCTTCTTGTAATTAGATTCTGATGGGACTGGCATTATTAATTGATAAAACCCAGGTCTGGGAGGCTATGTCTGTGTGGGTCTCAAAAATAGCTGGGGACAGCATCAAAGGCAGCTTGATCAATTAATGGGCTCTTTGCAAATGTGTACTCATCAAAGCTGTCATCCAGTGAAAAAATATGACCCATCCACCTGCATGAAAAGAGGCCAATGAAAGTATACAGGTGACCTTGGCCATCAAATATAGAAGAAGCTTCTGGGAGGGTAAAATTGCACAGTTTGTATTTGTAAGTTAGTTCTCAGCTTTTTTGTTGTTGTTGTTTTGTATATCGGCCCTTGTGGTACTATTCTACGGGACACTAAGGAGTGTGTGCAGAATAAGGAAGAGCAAAACAGGCTGGTTATGAAAAATCTGACGGAGGAAAATGAGAAACTAAGTACCCACTGCACTCAGCTGCTAAATGAGCTGGAGAAACTGAGGAAGCAGGAAGCACATTGGAGAAAAGAAAAATTTAGCACTGATGCAAAAGTAAAGGTATGGAATGAGAATGGAATCCATGCTGTTATTTTGAATCTAACTTCTTTGGAAGTTTATTACATGTTATTTTCTTTAAATAGCAAGTTATATATTCAAATCCACCAGAGGGGACTAGCATTAATTTATATTCCTTCACATAAGACCCATAGCTTTTTAAAAATTGATGTTGCAAAGCAGGAAACTGACTTCAAATACTTATCTAAAATGTAATCATTAAAAAATAAAGGCTATTGCATTTTGAAATAAAACATGTTTTGAAAAAACACATTTAGAATTATGAATTTTGGCTTTTTAAAATTAGGGCTTAAATTTATAGATATAACTAGAATTCATTGCAGTATAGTTTTCAGATTGTATTTTTCAAGTCCTTTAACAATACATAAAAAAACATAAAGCGGTTAAAAAATAAATGTGTTTTGTATGTATTTCTTTGGCTTGAGGGGACCTTATTTGAAGTAAAATATAGAAGATAAAAGGTGCAATCAGTCTTCATAACCTTCTTATATCTTTTCTGATAAATATTTTTCAAAATAATTTTTTGTGGCTTTCTCTTGGTCTTGAGAATGTTTTTGTTCATTTTTTCACACTGAATTTCAGTTTTCTTCTTAACCATAGATTTTGTTGAAAAGGCTAACCCCTAAAATTTTGGTTCTAGTAAATATGATAGCCCCTCTATGTGTATGCATGCTTAAGAATTTATAACACATATGTAAATATATATACATATATATAGCTATTTAAATATAATACATATCGATATGTTTGTCCAAAGGTTTGTGTGAGTGCATGCTGGGGTGCCTGATTATTTAAGTTAGAGAAGGAAAGATAAGTCTTTCTGAGTCTGTGAATCTATTCATTGCAGATTATTTTAAGGAAATACATACATTAAATCTATTAGTGTATAATCAGGGAATGATTGAGGTTTTGAGAGAATTGAATTCTGGCAATTAAATTAGCAATGTTAGCAATGTTACTGAATTTTCTTGAACTAATTTTGTTTCACTTTCTTCTTACCTGCAACTTTTAAACAGTTTGTTTGTGTGATAAGGTTTCAGGGCACTTCTTCGTGTTAATTCATAGCTACATGAGGGTTTTTTTTTAATTCTTCAAATCAATTGATTTATTATTTATTTATTTATTTTTAATATAAATTTATTTTAATTAGAGGCTAATTACTTTACAATATTGTATTGGTTTTGCCACATATCATCATGAATCCACCACAGGTGTATACGTGTTCCCCATCTTGAACTGCCCTCCCACCTCCCTCCCCATACCATCCCTCTGGGTCATCCCAGTGCGCCAGCCCCGAGCATCCTGTAACAAACATCGAACCTGGACTGGCGATTTGTTTCACATATGATATTATACATGTTTCAATGTCATTCTCCCAAATCATCCNGGTCAGGTGGTCTGGGATTCCCATCTCTTTCAGAATTTTCCACAGTTTATTGTGATCCACACAGTCAAAGGCTTTGGCATAGTCAATAAAGCAGAAATGATGTTTTTCTGGAACTCTCTTGCTTTTTCGATGATGCAGCAGATGTTGGCAATTTGATCTCTGGTTCCTCTGCCTTTTCTAAACCAGCTTGAATATCAGGAATTTCACAGTTCACATACTGCTGAAGCCTGGCATGGAGAGTTTTGAGCATTACTTTACCAGCGTGTGAGATGAGTGCAATTGTGCGGTAGTTTGAGCATTCTTTGGCATTGCCTTTCTTTGGGATAGGAATGAAAACGGACCTTTTCCAGTCCTGTGGCCACTGAGGAGTTTTCCAAATTTGCTGGCATATCGAGTGCAGCACTTTCACAGCATCATCTTTCAGGATTTGAAATAGCTCAACTGGAATTCCATCACCTCCACTAGCTTTGTTTGTTGTCATGCTTTCTAAGGCCCACTTGACTTCACATATCAGGATGTCTGGCTCTAGATGGGTGATCACACCATCATGATTATCTGGGTTGTGAATATCTTTTTTTGTACAGTACTTCTGTGTATTCTTGCCACCTCTTCTTAATATCTTCTGCTTCTGTTAGGTCCATATCATTTGGAACCTAAAGATCCTATTCAATGAAGAATCTCTTGAGGGAGCAGATTTCTCCATAACCACTGAGGTCTTTAGCTCTCTGTGCATTGTAAGAATGAGGACAACTTTGTTGAAAACCACAGGAGGCAGCTCCTTGTCTCACTCTCTTGGACAGTGCTTTGCAAGTGTCTCTGTATGAGAGTATCTCAGAGAGCTTGTCTGCAAATGCAAGTTCCCAGGAAATACCCATCCCCATTCTGATGCAGTGGGACCTTGTGGGGCCTAGGAATAAGTATCTCTAACAGGCACCCAAGGTGACTCTGAGATGTCATTCAGACCTCCCTTTTAGAAATTCTGCCTGACTGGAAGCATTCAGTACTCAAGTGATAGCTGTAGATGAGACAATGGAGGAGCCCAAGATGAGCCTTTCCTTTCTTACCCGATCTCTGGCCAACATCTGAGCAGTGTTCTTGTATCTAATCTTGATAAGGCCTGGCCTCTGAACCCAGGCCTCCCCGTCCACCTGCACTGGGACACCTTCTTCACCATTGATAGTTATCATCACCTCACGGCACTGCCAGAGAAGAAGAGGAGGGAGAATCGGGAAGAAAAATCAGGCAATGACTATAGACTAATCTGATAATCTCACAGTCACAGCCTAAATGCATATCTGAACAGGATCAGCAAAAATGTGAATCAGAATATCCTAGGGAGGAAACATATGTTTGCTCTAGACTTTTTGCTCCTTTGGTCCCTACCACCTCTATTTCTAACCTCAGCCAGCACCTTTCTGCCTACCAGATACCCTACACCCTCCACCCTGCCATTCTTATACCTGGTTAATTCCTGGGAGCACCCCACATCCCATATTGTAGCCACAGAGCTCAGACCCTTTCTGGTGCCCACCCAGCGTGTGCCTACCTGGGCAATGCGATGATGATGCAGGTTGATGATACGAGACATTGCCATCTGTACAGAACCAAAGATTGCCACTACCTCTAGCTTCCCATCATCTATCGCAGGAGCCTCATATTCCTGAAGAAAAAGAACTGTGTCACATATCTCACTCTTGAAGAACCACACTTTGTCACAAGCAGGTATGCTTTGAAAGCTCATGGTAAAATTTTTTTCTAGCGCATGACGAGTGTAGAAACTACTACATTATGAAAAGGGGAAGGATGAGGTCAGGAACCCAACTTGGGAGAAAGGCACTGAGATCTAAAGTCAGCTCCTTTTGAGATCACAACTCTTAGCTGGTTCCCTCCCTGTCCAATATAGCCTCATAAATCCCCAAAGCCACTGGTCTCATGGCCTTCTTGGGTGAGCTCAGAGGAAAAGATTCACGACCAATTTCTCAGGAGATTTTATTGACAGACCTCCTTAGAGAAAAGATCATGATGTAGTCAACCTTTCAAGGATGACTGTCCAGCTTGAGAAATGGAAAATTCAAAGTCCATGCAACACGGAAGAATTGATGTGATCCTCAGGTTTTCGGTTGATTCTTGTGCTCTGGGGTGGTAATTGCCTTAAAAATACTCATCATACAGCTGCTAATAATGGTCCCCAGCCTGCCTCCTTTTCCCCCACACTCCAGTCAGTTCAGCTCTCCTTCTGATAGACTTTAGAGGGATCAAGATTTTCTCCCTCCCCATTCCCTGTTCCATACTCACTGTGGTTGCTGTGCTGCTTCCCCAAAAGTTGACGCCTCCAGCATAGCTGGTAATGTTGAGCACTACAATGCCTTGCAGATTTGGCAAGGAGATGGCCTCTCCATCACACTGAAAGAAAAGAATAGCCCTTATTGGCTGGCTCTTTAGATACCAGTGTGAAGGGATATTTACAGACATGTGGGAAGGGCTCTGTCTTCTCGCCATGCTATCATTTTCTTATCCAAAAAAAGGAAGCCTATCTTCATGCTTTCCTCCCGTGGGTGAGGATCAGAGTTAAAGCTTGAGAAGAACTAAGGATATAGAGGGAAGTTGATTCCCAAGGTCATGATATTTCCTTTCTTCATGCCCAGGAAGGATCATCCTCTTTTTCCACTGACCTCCAGGTGCACTCGTTCTTCCAGTTTCCTGTAAGAGCGCTGAAAGAGTTCCTTGCTTCCCAGAAGGCCATACCACATCTTGTTCTTAAAGCGGCTACTACAGGGAGATAAAGGTGGAGAAAGATAGTCAGAGGGTGAATAATATAAAGGTAAATGGATGAAGAAAATAAGACAAGATACGATCTTATTCCTCAAGCGCCTTGTTATGGGGAGGAGTCATGGTAATGTGACACAAGAGGGAATGCTAGGATAGTGTAACTGGAATCCTTATTCATACACCAGCTGTAATGGGTTCCTGGGTGTCCTTGAGACCTCAGCATCCCATTGATTTGTCACTTGCTGTTGATATTGGTTCAGTTTTGTAAGAGATAAGCTATATTTAAAAATAAAGCTCATAAAAAGCTGTGAGCATAACTGGCTTGTACGTGTTAAGTCACTTCAGTTGTTTCTGACTCTTTGCAATCCTTTGAACAGTAGCCCACCAACTTCCTCTGTCCATGAGGTTCTCCAGGCAAAAATACTTGAGTGGGTTACCATGCCCTCCTCCAGGGGATCTTCCTGACCCTGGGATTGAACCTACTTATGTCTCCTGCATTGGTTTCTTTACCACTTGCATCACCTAGGAAGCCCACCTGGCTGGTACATACCAGCAAGTGCCACTCTGGGAGATAAAGATTTTAGCCTCTTGGAATCAATTTCATTTGAAATATGTGACAGACTGCAGTTTCTTTGAAGCATAACTTTTCTGGCAAAGTGGAGGTATTTTNTAGGAAGCCCACCTGGCTGGTACATACCAGCAAGTGCCACTCTGGGAGATAAAGATTTTAGCCTCTTGGAATCAATTTCATTTGAAATATGTGACAGACTGCAGTTTCTTTGAAGCATAACTTTTCTGGCAAAGTGGAGGTATTTTGTAAGACCTGTATCTCAAAGACTTCGGTTCAGTTCAGTTGCTCAGTCGTGTCTGACTCTTTGAGAACCCATGGACTGCAACACGCCAGGCTTCCCTGCTGCTGCTGCTGCTAAGTCACTTCAGTTGTGTCCAACTCTGTGTGACCCCAGAGACTGCAGCCCACCAGGCTTTGCCATCCCTGGGATTCTCCAGGCAAGAATGCTGGAGTGGGTTGCCATTTCCTTCTCCAATGCATTAAAGTNATCCACACAGTCAAAAATTTTGGCATAATCAATAAAGCATAAGTAGATATTTTTCTGGAATTGTCTTGCTTTTTTGATGATCTGATGGATATTGGCAATTTGATCTCTGGTTCCTCTGGCTTTTCTAAATCCAATTTGAACATCTGGAAGTTCAAGCTTCATGTACAGTTGAAACCTGTCTTGGAAAAATTTGAGCATTACTTTGCTAGTGTGTGAGATGAGTGCAATTGTGTAGTAGTTTGAGCAGTCTTTGGCATTGCTTTTTTTGGGGATTGGAATGAAAACTGACCTTTTTCCAGTTCTGTGGCCACTGCTGGATTTTCCAAGTTTTCTGGCATATTCAGTGCATGAGCCATACAAGGAAGAAAAAACTGGGAACTAATATGAAAGGACTAATAAAAATTTAAAAAGTAATTTGGCTTTGGGTTTAATTAGTAAGCTCAGGTCTTTGCTGAATGCTTTATACAAATCTTTGATGGTATGATAAATTAAATTTACAGAACATAGAACTTGTAAAGTTTCTTTAAAATCTTGTCACTAATTTAGTTTAAATTTAGTTAAAATCTTGTCACTAATTTAGTATTAGGTGATAGAACTGTTCTTTGGGAAACTAAAAGTAACTGACTTTCTCTTGCAAATCTCTAAAACCAGAAATGTAAATTCAGGCCACAGGGACCTGACACTGAACTTAGTTACCTCAATCAGGCAAGACTTGAAANCACTAATTTAGTATTAGGTGATAGAACTGTTCTTTGGGAAACTAAAAGTAACTGACTTTCTCTTGCAAATCTCTAAAACCAGAAATGTAAATTCAGGCCACAGGGACCTGACACTGAACTTAGTTACCTCAATCAGGCAAGACTTGAAACCAAGGGGTAAAAGTGGTAGTTTTAAAATTCAAACTACTGGGAATGCTCCCTCAGCCAAAGCTTACAGATGGTAAGTCTAAATCATCTGAGCAAGCAACTTTAATGTATTCCAACTCTTTTCTTTTTAAACTACTAAATTTATATCACAAAACCTGGCTTGCAACTAAGCTTTTAAGTAAAGCCATGAGATATCTAGTCTCATGGCATGAGATAGCATGGCTTCAGGTCCCATTACTTCATGACAAATAGATGGGAGAAAGAATGGAAACACTGACAGACTTTTTCTTCAGCTTCAAAATCACTTCAGATGGTGACTGCAGCCATGAAATTAAGATACCTGTTCCTTGGAAGAAAAACTATTACAAACCTAGACAGTATTAAAAAGCAGAGACATTACTTTGCCAACAAAGGTGTGTCTAGTCAAAGCTATGGTTTGCCAGTAGTCATATATGGATGTGAGAGTTTTACCATAATGAAGGCTGAGCACTGAATAACTGATGCTTTTGAATTGTGGTCTTGGAGAAGTCTCTTTAAAAAACATAATGTATNTTTGATCTCCTTGCTGTCCAAGGGACTCTCAAGAGTTTTCTCCAGCACCACAGTTCAAAAGCATCAATTCCTCAGCACTCTTAGGATACCATTACCAAGGATGGATCCTCTCTAATCATTTTCTACATTTGTGCTCTGTCTCCACAAAATGATTTAAATTCTCAGGAAAGAGACTAGTCAGCTCAGCTTGAATGATGAGCCCTTTCTTTAACCAGGGAGCAGTCTTGTGGTTTAGGTCGTGTATGTATATGTGTATGTACATGTGCATGCCTGTATGTGGTGTGTGTCTGCATTCATCACACCAGCCATGCCAAAGATGCATGACCTAGGCTGGACCAAGGAAATATAAGTCCCAAACTGTTACAGAATCTTGAGGAAAAGAGGTCTCTTTCACTGGCATCACTAAGCTGATAGGATACAAACCAGGAGCTACTGGTGGTCATTTTGCTACTTGGTCACCTCTTGGAAAGACCCTTCCCTTCCTGAAAATTAAAACAAAGAAAGCAAGAGAGAGCAACTTTCTGTTGTGAAAGTCTGAGAGTTGGATCTATGTTTTCTCCCAAATAAAACAACTTTTAGGGCCTAAGCCCTTGGCCTCTACTGGAAGAACCAAGGTTTTCTTGGGAGAAAATAGTTCAAATTGGTCTCTGAAGCATTTGCACAAGCAGGATTNTGAGAGTTGGATCTATGTTTTCTCCCAAATAAAACAACTTTTAGGGCCTAAGCCCTTGGCCTCTACTGGAAGAACCAAGGTTTTCTTGGGAGAAAATAGTTCAAATTGGTCTCTGAAGCATTTGCACAAGCAGGATTTCACTCTAAGATCCTTCTCTCTATGAACTATTTTGAGATGTTACCAGCTAACAACTCAATCAGAAAAGAACCTCACTGAGGCCTCTGAACCTAAAGCAAAACCTAAAATAAAGGGTCTCCTGTAATAGCCTACTTCCTGATGAGTCACTCACACAGTAATGGCTCTAAAATACATCCTGGCACCAAGCAAGTAATGGTAGGTATCTATTTGATTTAAGATAACATTTATCCCAAGAACTGAAGACTAGGAAGGACCCTAAATTACAGTGACCGAGGTGGGGTAGGAGTATTTTGTGGACTGGACTGAGGTGGAGGAAAGGGGAAGGTTGAGCATCTTAAAAAAAGGGAAAAAAAGTGCACCATGAAGATCACCTTCTAGGCAGTTCATATATCTCCAAAGAAGTGGCCTATTAGTTAATGCTCCAGAAAAATAGATTTTAAAATTGGATGTGGTTCTAAATGACAAAAGTTTAAGGAACAAAAAAAGATAAGTGGTAAGTGATTAAGCCCTGACAAATGAAATAACCAATAATGAGCTCCTTTAAAACTATGAATAACTAAGGCAGAAAAGCAACTAGTGCAAAACTTAAAGAGTATTCATTAGAGGGGACCATAAATCACTCGTTGCTGATACTGACACCTCATAATCTCAGCATTAGGCCAGTGTAGTCAGATATCAATGCGAGAATCTTCTGAACATACAGCTCCATCAAGAAAGATGATTATGTTTAAAACTCTATCTGTGATGTGTTGATTACTGGTTATGGAAGATGAGAGCAGAAGAGGTTTTGAAAGTGAGGAAAAAATTTTCCGGGCTTCCCTAGTGGCTCAGTGGTAAAGAATCTGCCTGTAATGCAGGAGACTTCCTGCAATGTAAAAGACACGGATTTGATCCCTGGGTCAGGAAGATCCCCTGCAGAAGGAAATGGCAAGGCACTCCAGTATTACCGCCTGGGGAATCCCATGGACAGAGGAGTCTGGTTGGCTACAGTCCATGGAGTCACAAGAGTCAGCAACTCAACCAACAAAACTAAAAGATTATGTGACTACATATGTATAATTTCACTTTTATAATTACAATCTCGTATTTGTAATGTATTTCCTTCCAAGGTTTTTCTTTGCACACACCAAATATTTAACAGGGATTATCTCTGAGTAATTGGGTTGTGAGTGACTTTTATTATCTTTATTAAACAATTCTATATATGCGAATTATTTTAACTTTAAACATTTCTCAATTTATATTTTTTATTTTTATGTTATTTTTACTTTGTATTAATTTTTATTGGAATACAGTTGCTTTACAATGTTTTCTTAGTTTCTTCTGTACAGCAAAGTTAATCGGCTATATGTTTACCTGTATCCCCTCTTTTTTGGAATCCCTTCCCATTTAGGTCACCACAGAGCACTGAGTAGAGTTCCTTATGCGATACAGTATATCCTCCTTAGTTATCTATCAATTCATAATTTTGAAGAAAGATACTCATTCATCCAACAAATTTTTACTAAATACCTACTAGGTGCTATTTGAGGCACAAGGGCTACAGAACTGGCACAGAAACATCCCTGCCTTCTTGAGACTTGGCTTTTTATTTCTACTTGAGTTGGATGGGAGAGGAAAAAGCAAACAATAAATACATAAGATAAATATATCATATCCAGGTGGGAATAAGTAACATTTTTTGGCAGTATTATGCAAACTAGGGTTCACATTAGTGCACGTATACAGATTTTTTTGTGAAAGTACTTTAGACTGCCAAAATCCCCCAAAGTAATTCAAATGCTTTAAATTTATTCATTAATCATTTAACAACTATTTTTTCCCATATATCTCAAATGCAAACTAAGGGTCTTTAAAGAAGAGATAAATAAAATAATTATTGGCCTGAAGGAGACAGCAGTCCAGTGAGCAGCAGATTGTGTGAGAAAATTGATAATTTGCTATAAATATGATGGAGATGAATGCTTACATCACCTTTGACAAAAGGATGGATTCAGGGGATTCACAGTTTATTGCTGTTTTATCCCTCATTCAAAAGCACTGAGTAGTGATACAGTTGACAAAACACAAAAATGACAAGCATATGATAAAAACAATATATATACTCATCTTTATCAATTGTTTACTTAAATTTCTTATGACTATAAAAACATTTCCTTTATACTCATAGAGTAGCATTCTTTTAATGCTCAGAGTGGAAAATCTGAACATGAAAGAAACATTTCTAAAAGCAGCCACAAACTTAACCATAATTTTACCATCCAGAGGCAATCACTATTAATATTTAATTTTCTTTCTTCTAGGTATATGGACAACATAAACACTTTTAATTGAAATGGACGACTTGACTGTATGAAGTAGAATACAGATACACAAGATGATAATTTTTATGGAAAGAGATTGAAATATTTTTTGGAGACTTCAGTCAGATCTGGTACGTCAAGGGCAGTTTTCATCAACCATTTTGGCTTCAATAATTCTCAAGCTCGCATTTTAATGGGAAAATTTTATTCCTAGTGATCTTTATTTTGCCTGTTTTCTAATACCTTAGTCTATTTTCTACCTGGTGCATAAAGTGACATTCTTACATGGTTTAAAGCAAAAGTGAAATGTTAACCAATTTCCAAAGGCATCCATCAAGAAGGTGACAACTGGAATGTGGGTGCATACAGAGTGGCGACATGGTTGACAAGATGTGAATGCCTGTGGCGCTGCACATAAAGATGACAAGCAAGTGACAAAGCAACAGACTGTGTGGCGACCAGCACAGAGGGGCCCAGGCAGCCTCCAGCGACAGAGACGACAGGAAGATCGAGACGAAATTGTCAAAAGCCCAGAAAAGAAATGGGCGTTCAAAGAGCAAGTGATGCACTGAACACAGGAAGTTACCCCAAATTCCTCAGCATATAAACAAAATAATGACTTGGTTTGGGGAGTTTTCTCTCTTCCCAGACTTCTATTCATTTCTATTCCTCTTCCCAATGTTTTCATTTTCCCATAAGCACTCTTGCTTCCCACTTTGTGGTCTCTAGATGCTCCTTGCTGCTGCTAAGTCGCTTCAGTCGTGTCCGACTCTGTGCGACCCCAGAGACGCGAACCCACCAGGCTCCACCATCCCTTGGATTCTCCAGGCAAGAACACTGGAGTGGATTGCCATTGCCTTCTCCAATGCATGAAAGTGAAAAGTGAAAGTGAAGTCACTGAGTCGTGTCTAACTCTCAGCAACCCCATGGACTGCAGACCACCAGGCTCCTGCATCCATGGGATTTTCCAAGCAAGAGTACTAGAGTGGGGTGCCACTGCTAGATGCTCCTTATCAAGCTTCCAACAAGTCCACATACTCACCTCCCAAAGGTAATGGCTTACTCAATATTCCATAACAANGACCACCAGGCTCCTGCATCCATGGGATTTTCCAAGCAAGAGTACTAGAGTGGGGTGCCACTGCTAGATGCTCCT
This sequence comes from Neotragus pygmaeus, assembly GCA_006410875.1. Taxonomy (NCBI): domain Eukaryota; kingdom Metazoa; phylum Chordata; class Mammalia; order Artiodactyla; family Bovidae; genus Neotragus; species Neotragus pygmaeus. The sequence goes on along the minus strand of SJYV01034294.1, from coordinate 1,534,006 downwards.
TATCAAGCTTCCAACAAGTCCACATACTCACCTCCCAAAGGTAATGGCTTACTCAATATTCCATAACAACCTAAATGGGAAGAGAACTTGAAAAAAAATAGATGTATATGTACATGTATATGTGTAACTGAATCACTTTGCTGTACACCTGAAACTAACACAACATTGTTAACCAACTTGACACCAATGTAAAATAATTTTTAAAAATTCAATAAGATACAAAGTTCAGTTTAAAAACAGGTTTTATTGTTGAAGTTTAAAAAAGAAAGAAGGCAAAGCAGAAATGAGCAAGTTCATGAGCCACAGAGTGAATTAGAAACACAACAAAGCTTATTCACCCCTCTCCTATGTCTAAGGGAAAGGAGGTGTAAGTTACACATGGCTCCATCCCCTCTTCGAGGGCACATAAATTAGTGGTTTCTTGAATCCAGTTTCAGAATCCTTTTAATGGTCTTTGCAAGGAAGTCTGTATTTCCTGGCATGACCCAATGCACCACATGTTGTCTATCATGAACACTTGCTTCCATTCCAAAAAAATACCATCTCTATGTCAGCTTATTATTTTCATAACTAGTATTGGGTATAATAAAAGAAGAGATTACTTTGGGATGCTCTGCATTATGCTAACCACAGTAGATGAAAAAAAGTTTTGCTAGGTTCAGAGCTCGGTATAAAGTTCTGCTGCAGTGGGGCTCCTGAATTTGAGGTGACATGTATTGTTCTTCACAACAATGAGTGATACAGGTATTAAAAGTGAATGGAAACTCTCCATTACTCTTGAGCATAAAATGGATGTGATCAGATGCTGGATTTTGCTCCCTGATGTTTAGATCTCATGATACTTAGGTCTGATACTTACCTGATACTTAGATCTCATGACATCCAGCCCCATCACTTCATGGCAAATAGATGGGGAAACAATGGAAACAGTGACAGACTTTGTTTTCCTGCACTCCAAAATCACTGCAGATGATGACTGCAGCCATGAAATTAAAAGATGCTTGCCCCTTGGAAGAAAAACTATGACCGACCTAGACAGCATATTAAAAAGCAGCGACGTTACTTTGCCAACAAAGGTTCATCTAGTCAAAGCTATGGTTTTTCCAGTAGTCATGTATGGATGTGAGAGTTGGACTGTGAAGAAAGCTGAGCGCCAAAGAATTGATGCCTTTGAACTGTGGTGCTAGAGAAGTCTCTTGAGAGTCCCTCGGACAGCACGTAGATCAAACCAGTCAATCCTAAAGGAAATCAGTCCTGAATATTCATTGGAAGGACTGATGATGAGGCTGAAACTCCAATACTCTGGCCACCTGATGCGAAGAACTGACTCATTGGGAAAGACTCTGATGCTGGGAAAGACTGAAGGCAGGAGGACAAGGGGATGACAGATGATGAGATGGTTAGATGGCATCACTGACTCGATGGACATGAGTTTGAATAAGCTCCGGGTGTTGGTGATGGACAGGGAAGCCTGACATGCTGCAGTCCATGGGGTCACAAAGAGTCGGACACGACTGAGTGACTGAGCTGAACTTAGGTCTCAGGGCTTTATGCTTAGAGCTATATAAAAGTCCCTTACTATCGAAATTTCAGAAAGAAAACAATAACTTCATTATTGTAGGTCTCAAGTACTTAATCCTTTCCTTCTTTTTATTCATTGAAATACTACTTTTATAATGCAAATTTAATGGCATGTTTCCTGAAAACACTGCAATTGAGTTGTAGTAGAAGAGATTATTTCAATACATCGACTATGTTGCTAAGTCAGTTCAGTCGTGTCTGACTCTTTGTGACCCTAGGGACCGTAGCCCACCAGGCTCCTCTGTCCATGGGATTCTCCGGGCAAGGATGCTGGAGTGGATTGCCATGACCTCCTCCAGGCGAGCTACCCACCCCAGGGATTGAACCCACATCTCTCAAGTCTCCATCATTGGCAGGCAGGTTCTTTACCACTAGTGCCACATGGGAAGCCCATAGATTAATGGATTAATAGGCAATTTCAAAAAAAATTAATTTTTTAAGTAATTTCTCCCCAGCTCACTAAAAGGATTGAGTACATTTATCCAATATTTTACAAGCTTCCAAGAAAAAGTAGCAATTCTTTTAAAATACTACAAAGTTTGCACAGAATGAGGACATGAAGTAGACTATGTACTCATGGAACTGATAAAAAGGTAGTGAAAAAGGCCATTCCCCCTCCACCAAAAAGATCTGTTTCTGTGTAAAATGTTTGCATATATACATCATGTGTGTGCACATGTGTGTGTGTCTGTGTGTGTGGTGACTCATTACCTAAGCATTGTCATCTTTTTGGTCCTTTTTAACATTCAAAATAAATGTTTCATTCTTTCCATTATTCCCTGTCTGATCAATGTCTTTGTAAGATTTCTTTTTGTGCACTTAGTGCCAAGATGGGAGACAAGCAAAAGATACTTGATAGATAAAGGAGATTAAAAAGTTTCCTCTCTTGGCCAGGACTGCCCCTAAAATCAAACATCCCAGGACTTCAAACTGATGTTACTGAATCTTACCAGACAGTAAACATCACAAATTTTAAATACTGTGGGTTTGTTATAGAATTTGTTTACAGTATCATAATCATTATTTTATTCAAATAATGCCAAAAGACTTTAATAAAATAATTGACCTGCCTTTTACAATGTGTGACTTTAAAATAGATTTGCCAAATTTGAATCACATGTATGTTATTTCTTTATAACCAGAGCACAAACTATTTTCTAAAGGAATTCATATACTATATTCCAAGAGTGGATGGATCAACCAGAAAATATATTTCAAAACCAGACTCTCACTATAAAGCAAGGGCATAGCTGAATTGCACATGACTGAATAGGATAATGGTAAGAGAAGGAAAACACACAAAAATAAAACAGTGAAGAAGAGAAATATTTTGCTTTTAATGGAGGCAAAGATCCTTAGGAAAGTAAAACTTTCATTGATAGGCTAGCTCTTGTGTGCTTTTGTAGCATGCTGTAAAAGGAGAAGGTTAAAACCATCTATTGTTTCCATATCATGACAAAATGCTCATCTTTGCAATCCTACTGACATTGATCTCAGCGGGCCTCTTATGCCACCAAAAGAATAGTTCTCTGCCGCCATTAGCTCCTAATTGGCCCAGCAGCTAACCTAGCAGCAACCTCTCCCTCCATGGTCAACGCCCCCCGCGGTGATTTGCACCTACTGACACCACAGCGGCTAATTCACCTTCAGGACCTGTCAGCTTCCACTAGGGTCACTTTAACTCTGCCTCCTTTGTGACATGGATCTGCTTTTAAAATGGTGATAATCTAGGAAGCATTCCTCTTGGGACCCAGTTGTGATTATATAATCTGTCACAGACCCAAAGGGCTTCTAAATACAAGCAGACACTGAGATTCCATGAGGGATAAGGCACTGGGGGCCCTTATGTCAGATAACTTACTCGCTTCCCCTTGGAAGCAGTTCTGTATTTTTATTCAAGTACAAAAGCACACAATAAGGGCAGCACTGTTATCAAAAGAGAGAGGTGGGAGAGAGCTCTTAGGGGTTAGCCCAACATCATTCTCTAAGTTCCCCTCTGATCTAGGCACCGAAATCAAAAGCACACATTTCGGAATGAATGGTAATGGGAGCATTAAGTGATTTGAACGGTGATAATTGGTGTGCCATTGCCCATATAAACAAAAGAAAATGCATAAATAGGAATAATCCTGCCCTAGTCCATACAAATTTCGCATCCATTATGCAACGAAGCTACAATTACCCATGGTACTGGCACCCCTGGCACCTCAATTACATTATGTTCTCTTCAACACAGCTTCCATTTCCACTTTAAGCTCACAGTTAACTTTCTTACAATTTTTAAAATATAAATCCTATATGCCAGCAGATCTGTATGTGAAATTTGGTAACAAAATAGTATTCTTGGCTTAACGCCAGTCACCATCTTATGCTGGCCTGAAACCAGTCATGCTGAAAACTGATTCTCACCTTGTCTTACACAGGAACTACTGGCATAAGGTATATCCATCTACACCCACCTGCACACTCACTCAAGAAGTGACACATTCCCTCATGCAGGCATCAATTCACACATGCAGATAGGGAGCCAAGAGAATAATGCCTCCCACAGCCAGCAGTCATTATAGATAGATATATGCATGCATGAACACACACACTCAGACCTTGATGCATGCAGAAGTATTCACACATATGCAACTACCACACCTGTTTTCACTCAATAAAAACACAGCATTTCCCCAAATCTCTACCCTGCACCACTGCTCCCATGAGATATTCAAAAGCAAAGAGATATCCCTCAACAAGATTCCCACAGGCAAGCATGCTAAGGAGTACTGTCCAGTATCCCCCATCTCGTAGAGCTTTTCTTTGAACCTTAGCTAGCTTTTCATTAAAGGGCCACACTCCTTATCACTTACTAAGATTAGTATCAATCAATATTTCCCACATTTAATTGTTCTTTGCCAGCATATTCTTCTGTTCCTGAAATACTTTTGCCCATATGGACATGGCTAAGTCACAGGTTTTATAGCCACTCCATATTGACTCAGAGGAATAAATAGGAAAAAATAACAGAAAGGAGCATTTTCCTGGCCGTTGGTAGAATGTGAAGCATGGATGAAATACCTCAAGGAAACAAAACACCACTAAACAAAAACAGCAGTAAGGCTGTTCAAAACCAATATTTAAATCAAGCAAGGTTAAAAGCTATTCATTTTTAAAATCCAGTGCCAAAACTAGGAGCTCTGTGTCAAAATGCAGTCTGTTTCTGAAAAGAGACTGTGACTAAGATTTATTGCAAGGAATTTAAATTTCAACGTACATGAACTCCAGTGACAGGCAGTAAAAACAACATTAAGAGTTGGGAGCTATTTCTCTCTTCAAAAAAGAAGGAAAGAAGACTTGCAGTGAAAATTCTAAAGTAAATAGAACTCCACTGATAGCAAGTATGAAATTTGCTTCTAGTTTCACAGGAAGTAAATAAATAAAGTGGGTCTAAGAAGGAGTCTCCAACCTACGAGGAATCACATCCCACTCACCCACGTGTCTGCCCCATATGTCTTCAGGACTGGTTGATGGACTAGTGTGCTCACAGCCAGAAGTGGAACCAAGGATGCTCACAGACCTGGGCCACAGATACTCCAGTAGAGTTTAAAAAGCAAGCAATTGATAAATACAACAGCCCAAACTGTCTCTCTCCGAAGCCAGACATGAAAAAAGGGAGGACCGGGAATCTGAACAGTAGAGAGTCAGAAAGGCAAACAACCATATAAAAGCTGCTCTTCTCGTTAACCTATTTCAAGACATGCATTAATTTTAAAGTGTTTAGCAACACATTCATTTTGATACATTTTAACAGAGGGTTCTACTTTTTATTTACAGAAGCCACAAATGAGGAAAAAACCAATAATTGGGGAATTTGGATTAAAACACATCTTTATCAATCAAACCTCTGGGAGCACCAGAGGTCACCTGTGGTCCCACAGCTTCATCACAGGTTCAAGTCTTCTAAGGTAATTGAACAAACATGCACGCATGCCGTAATGAAATACATCACAAGAAAAAAAGGCTGACTGTGGCAGCCACTGAGGCATTTCTCCATTTTCTGTTGACAAGATCTTGATCATAATCCCTCTGCACAGACCACTGGGCTACGGGCTATCCACAAAGAACACACTGAATGATGAGGTCAGGTTATTTTATACAGTCACGCTTCATGTCTCCAACATAATGCTCAACCTTTAAGACGACACAATCTATGGCCTTTTCTCCAGACTATGAGTTAACCCCTCTACAAAAGGAGCATAATGACTGGCCATCCCAATATCTCAATTTTCTTTCACTTTTAATCAGCACTGTAAACAGACCTAAGTATAGAAGGATCAAACTATTTTTAAGTCTTTCTTGAATGCTACAATATTCCTTCTGTTATATGTTTCAGTTTTTTGGCCACAAGGCATGTGGAATCTTAGCACCCTAACCAGGGATGCAACTTGCACCCCCTGCATTGGAAGGCAGAGTCTTAACCCCTGGACTGTCAGGGAAATCCCATCAGTAGGCTTTGAACACTGGGGCAGAGAGAGAGCTAGTCCACATAATTTGCTGTCCAAACTGAGACACTTTTGAGAGTGAAAAAAGAAACAACAGGATTCTAGGACAATGGTTATTGACTGATTGTCTTGGGCAAATGGAAACATATAACCAATGGAGAGGGGCCCAATCCTAGATTCTAATCGAGTCTGGTATTTATGAACCATGCCTGTGGAATTTCAGATCAAAGGTACTAGTTTGAAACTCTCACTATGGGTAGTTTTGGCATTCTCTTCACTGTTTCTAGACTTTGCCCATTCCGGTCCCATTGGCTGTGATCTTACATTTAGACTCTATATATCATCCAAGTGAATCTTTCAACATTTTACTGTTTTAAACTATCTGAATAGTAAGTTCAGAGTTCAAAAGGAGCATGATGAAAACATGTGGCAAACATTTTTTTTTTCAAAAGCTATTATAAGATCAAATAACAGCTCTTTTTTCTCTGCTTAAGCTTTTTTAAAAGGGGGAATCTATAATGTTCTATTTTTAGATCTATTCTGATTTCTATTCTAAAAATAAAAAGGAAAAGGCATCACACTGAGAATATATAAAGAATGAAAGAAAAAGTCAGGAGACTTATACCAAAGAAACAAAACCCAAGGTTACGAACATGACAGGCTCTGTGTGAACCCTAGCAGTGCTGGCAATAAACCCAAGAGGCAGTCTGAATAAGCATGAATGGAATTAAGACTGTGAGTCAATAATTTTATTTGTTGGCTCTTGCTCAGAAGTCAGGTACTTGAGTTCAAGGTCATGGACTTCAGATCATCTATTTTCAAATTTTCGTCCTAAGTATGGGACAACTGCCTTCATTATGTGATCTGACTTGTTCCCAAACTGTTCACTGCTGAAAAATACATCTCACTAGGCTGTCCCGGAACCTGCGAGCCATGGTACTCTGTTGCCTGCCATCTTCAGTTGCAGTGGTTATTTTGTCTGGTCACAGCTTTTTTTTTTTTTTTTTTTGAGAATCTGACCCTTCCTCCTTACTCCTACCACCAAAACAAAAATGCATGGGTGATATGCACTAAATACTGTGAATAATTTCAGAAGTTCTGGGAGCTTTCTGCACCCCTTATTTGCCCATTTACAGGCAGGTTAAGACTTTTGCTCCTTTAGGGCTTTTAAAGAAGTACATTTTTTTAAATGGGTTAAGGAATTTGCCGACTTGAGGGCAATGTATTCATGGTTTAATTCTTTATATAGTTATGTAATGTTTGTTAAACTATCACGGTATATTTTATCTAATAATTAGTAGCATCTTTAAGCATTAAAACACTGAAAATATGAAAGGCAATAAAACTAAGTCTATATTTGTAGATAATTGAAATTAAATTTTTCTTCATTCAATTAATACTTATTATGCATCAACTGTGTTTCAGACATTATGCTATGTCCTGGGAATGAAATGAAAACTAAGTTAACATACCATCTAATGAATACAATAAATGGCAAGGGCTTTAGGGAGATAATTGATTTTTTTTTTTTAATTTATCAAGAGCATGCTGCATGCCACGCTATGTGGTCCATCTTTATAGCCAAATGCAGTATTTTTATTTAAACATTATTTACAATATTTTATAATGAAAATACTAACACAGAAAGCCAAGGTCACTTTTATACTATCTAGATTTGGTTGTTTTTTTTTTTCTAAAGCTAACTCTAGAAGGCAAATGGAGGGTGAATACACACTTAAAGGGAAAGGGTACTAGTTTTAGGCAGTTGTCTGTGTTTTCGATAAGGCTGGACAGGAAGTATATTTGAGAGATAGGACTTAGAGACGAATTAGTCCAAAGAGGTTAAAGGTAAGTAAAAATTGGAACTGACCCCTAAGTTTCTGATATTAACGACTTAGAGTATGAAGGCATCTGAGACAAGAAATGAAAAACAAGTATCCAGATAGGAATTTTTACAGTCAAACCTAGTAATTAGGGGTAGTGATAGTCAGTCGTGTCTGACTCTTTGCAGCCCCATGGACTAAACAGTACATGGAATTCTCTAGGCCAGGTAACAGGAAGTAATATACAGTAAAGCTTCAGGAAAACTTTCTGTTAATCTTCCTGGTAAAAAATGCATCAATTTGTGTGACCAAACACTGTACGTCAGGTCTTAGAATCATTGAGCTCAAGAGCAAAGAGCACCTCTACTACAGCCAAGTATCTTTAGGTTTTTGTGCAGTTTTGTGTGTGTGTGTGTGTGTGTGTGTACTAGTGTGTACTTGTTTGTGAAGAATAGTTGCCTTGTAAGTTTGTTCAACAAATTTAAAAATATATACAAAACCCCTAATTTTTTCCCATTTGGACATGTAGAATCTTAGGACCACAGAGTATCACTACTTCCCCACTTGCATGTCGGACTATCCACATTGTCCATCCAAGAAGCAAGACTTCAGGCAATAAAGCCTCTGAGGAGCGGGTCATTGTACACCATAACAGCTCAATGACACCCTCTAGTGGGAACTCTCCATGAGGCAGGGGGAGGTATATTTTAGTTTCTACTCCGTCTTCTATTTTTATGTACAGAATTCTGAAAATTTGCACATTTCATAAGAAAATAAATTCTCTAAGGGTGAATATGTTCCCAGTGGAAGAGTAAATAGAAAATCAGAAAATTTGGTGTCTAAATGGACTTAGATTCATACAAAATATATAAAAAAGCAAATTGACTTCTGAATGGTAAAAGGAACCTAAGTAATAGCTACAATGACCCACTCAGAGTCCCCAGAAGATGTTTTTGGCAGTGCAGTCTGATTGCAACAACCAGAAACATCCTTCCTGCAGAGACACATTCAAAGTAAAAGTAAGAGGGAAAGTCTGTTATAAGCACAACAAAGTCAAAAAAGGCTATGTGAGAAATAGAAAGAAGAAAGGAAGGTATTTTTATATCTCAATATACCTTTGCTGGGGCAAAAATCTCAGGTGAGCTTTCTTGGCTTAGGAGATAAGAGAATATTCAGACAAACTGAGGAGAGAAGAGAGTCTGTAAATCATTCTATCTTGGGTGGAGGGTTAAAAGGGCATTTGTGAACATGAACCTGCACAATTTAGGGCATGATGGATAACAAGTACATTTTGCCATTATGCCACCATTGTGGGTGTCAATTGGTCAAGACCCAGTACTCAATTCTCTGAAGTTGGGTCCATTGCAAAAGTCAATACTGAGACTTAGTTAAATGGCTAAAGCCTTGCAAACCACCCTATCAGAAGTAAATTCCCTGAGGCACTCCATGGAGGAACCCACATGACCAGCTGCAGACAAATCCCAGCCTCAAGTAATGCATTTTCAGCAAAATCTTTATAAGCAAAAACTAAAAAATAATATCAGAACCCATTGCATATGGTTCATTTTATGTCTGCTGAATGTTTACACTTTTCCTTAATTAGTGTAGGTGTTGGGCACTAAGGAAAGATCCTTTTATAAAATGATCAAGTTAATCCATATAAATGTTTAAACTACATAGACCTAATCTGATCTTTCAGATCAGTCTCTGGTCCCCAAATAAGAAGCCATTTCTGCATCTCTTTCATTGAACTTTCTTTCAGTCTGGATGTTTGATAAGCATTCTATATTCTAGAGGGGTGGAGAGATCATCTCAATGCAGTATAGCATAATAGAGGCAACTGGTGACTATCTGAGTCCAAAGACTTGGATTACAAGTTTGGATCCTGACCCTGCAAATGACAAGCTGTGCCGCCTCAACTGGGTCATTAAACATCCCTGATGCTATTTCCTTGACTGAAAAAATAATAGGGGAAACTGTCCATGATCTTTGTACCTCTTGGGGCATACTGAAGAATTAATAAGACCACATATGCAAAAGCACTAGTATATAGTACCCAATTAGTATTTGGTTTCCTAAATCAGACTTTATCTTTCTTAATAGTTATAGCTATCTTATGGAGAAGGCAACTGCACCCCACTCCAGTACTCTTGCCTGGAGAATCCCATGGATGGAGGAGCCTGGTGGGCTGCAGTCCATGGGGTCATGAAGAGTCGGTATGACTGAGAGACTTCACTTTCACTTTCATTCATTGGAGAAGGAAATGGCAACCCACTCCAGTGTACTTGCCTGGAGAATCCCAAGGACGGGGGAGCCTGATGGGCTGCCGTCTATGGGGTTGCACAGAGTCAGACACGACTGAAGCGACTTAGACGCAGCAGCAGCAGCAGCTATCTTAAGTTTTCTTTTTAGTCATTTTTTATTCAACAAACTGATGTTCAAGTGAAGGATATTTTTCCCCAGCTATAAATGACAAAATATAAGCAAGGTTGGTTAAGTGGGGATATTCAAACTTTTCAAAATAAGTGTCTCCTTGCTGGTACGTGTTCAACATCCTTATTCCCAACACTTTCCTCTTTTCTGAGAGACAGGATCACACATTGATTTCTAACAGTAGCATATCTACTACATCTTATTGTGTAGATGTTATTTACTGCTTAAGATTTCATACAACTGTTTTGAACCCTTTTATCTTGAACCAGGAAGGCTTCCTTTGCCATTCCTAAATAAAAACACAATGCACAGCATGGTGAAGCTACTTAATATTGTAGCATATTTGAAAATTGCTATAAGTCTTAAAAGTCCTCCTCACCAAGAAACCTGGTAGCTATATTCAAACTAAAATGCATTCCAGATGGACTCAGAACTATGAAGTTGGAAATGGCTCTACACCAGGAAATGTTTTGCCTTCAAAAAAAATTTTTTGAAGGAATATATGTACATTGCTTGGTTGTTCCCTATTAGGAGTTTATCAATATCATTACAGAAAATCTATAAAACTGAAAAAAGAAAATACCTAGTAGATGAGGAAAATGCACTTTTGTTGGGGTTTTTTTGGTGTGTTTTCTTTTTTTTTTTTTTTTTTTTGTATCTGTATTTGTTCCCAAGGACTTTGGGAACAAAGCACTACAAACCGGGCAGCATTAAAAAAACAGAAATTTATCCTTTCACAGTTCTGAGGTTGGAATTCCAAAAATCAAGATGTTAGCAATGTTGATTTCTGCTGGAGGCTCTGAAAGTCTGTCCCATGTTTATTGCCTAGACTGTGGTGGTTGTTGTGAGTTGCTCAGTCGTGTCTGACTCTTTTGCAACCACATGGACCGTAGCCCCTCCAGGACCCTCTGTCCATGGGATTCTCCAGGCAAGAATACTGGAGAGGGTTGCCATTTCCTTCTCCATATGCTGTGGGCTGCTGCTAAGTCACTTCAGTCATGTCCGACTCTGTGCGACCCCATAGACAGCAGCCCACCAGGCTCCCCCATCCCTGGGATTCTCCAGGCAAGAACACTGGAGTGGGTTGCCATTGCCTTCTCCAATGCATGAAAGTGAAAAGTGAGAGTGAAGTCGCTCAATCATGTCCGACTCTTAGCGACCCCATGGACTGCAGCCTACCAGGCTCCTCTGTCCATGGGATTCTCCAGGCGAGAGTACTGGAGTGGGGTGCCATTGCCTTCTCCATATACTGTGGGAGTTGCTGGCAATTCTTGCTGTCTTTTAGCTTATAGATACATTGACTCTAACCTTTGCCTCTGTTGTGTGTTTCTGTGGCTATGTCCAAATTTTCCTTTCCTTATAAACACACAGTCACTGAATTAAGGTCCACTGTAATTGTTTGACCTCAACTTAATTTCATGCACAATAACCCTATTTCCAAATAAAGTCACATTCAAAGGTTAGGATCTGAACATATATTTTAGAGTGACACAATCCAGCCCACAACAAATGTCTGACTCAAATGTACTGGACAGATCCAAATATAAGCTTCTGCAAAATCCTTTTTATAAAATAATCTCCCATAAATTTTTCAGAAGGTAAACAATACTCTTCCATAAATTTTTTCAGAGGTAAACGTATGCTCAGTCACTCGGCTGTGACCAACTCTTTGCAAACCTAAGTACTATAGCCACCAGGCTCCTCCATCCATGGGATTTTCCAGGCAAGGATACTGGAGTGGGTTGCCATTTCCTCCTCCAAGGGATCTTCCTCACCCAGGGATCACATTGACAGGTGGATTCTTTACCACTGAGCCACCTAGGAAGCAATGTACTGACACATTCGTTTTTTAAAAAGATATGGAATAAAAGTTACAACTCAACTTCTATAAAAAGAAAAAACCCAGGTGAAATCTTCTGGGTGAGAATTGCCTGAGTCCACAGGTATTGGTGTGCCAAGTTATGGGTGAGCCAAAATTAGTACATAAATTCTAATCCCACCCAAGCAAAGCACAACCCCCTTCCTAAACACCATTTAAGATGCAAGTAAACAGCAAGCACATTTAAAATGAAAAACATCTTAAAAAAAACTGTAATCTGAGCTAAATGCTTTAAAAGAATGTTTAGTATATCTTTGGAGAAGGAAATGGCAACCCATTCCAGTGTTCTTGCCTGGAGAATCCCAGGGATGGCGGAGCCTGGTGGGCTGCCGTCTGTGGGGTCGCACAGAGTCGGACATGACTGAGTGACTTCGCTTTCTTTCTTTTCTTTTAGTATATCTAGCAATACTTATATCTAATAAAACAGGGTCAATCATACTTTATGCAAGCATAAGAAAGAATGGAAAACTTTTATTCCCTTAAAATATTGACTTTAGATTGATAGGCTTTACATTGTGACTCCTTTTTTGAGTCACAGTTTCCTACATCAGAAAGGGAATTTTTAAACTTTAAATTATAGTTATTAAGCCCAGTTTTAGTTTGAGGCATTTGTTTTAATTTCCTCTTTAGCAAAACTTTTTATCAGAGCTACACTAAGTAGTAAGAATGATGAATTTTATATTCTACCTTCTTTCATTTTCCCTGGGGCAGGTAGCTAATAAGACGCTGGTAGGATGTCAAAAAAATTGAGAAACTCAACCTCTAGACCATCAAGCTTAGAAAAATCCAAGCAAAATTGAGTAATGGATAAAAGGTGGGCTTCCACTCAGACATCTCTGCTTACCTTTCACTAACTACATCCCTACATCATGGTATTGTTGTGAGGAGGTTAAAAAGCAGGCAAATACAAAGCAGTGGGCAAAAATTAGGTGCCTAGCTCGTAATTTTACTGATTTTCAAGTGTTAATGATTCTGAGCCTGTTCGTACTTGCCTCAGTTAACGAGAATCTCGGTGTTTATGAATGCAGGCCTTAAAAAAATATTGCCTACCAAGCAAAAGAATACATAATGCAATCTCACTTCCAAAAAGCACGTTGTTTTACCTAATCAGCACAGTTTAAGAAATGGATTTTACTGAAAAAAAAAAAAAACTTTTTTCAAAGTAGTACATTAACTTTGTGCAAAAATGGGAAGCAAAGTGATTATATTTGGCATAGTCAGGATAACAAGAAACAGAGTCAGTCCATGAACTCTGAATAGCAAGATGAACAAAGCTTTCATAAAAGAACATGCTGACAAACATAGCTCTCTCAGACTGGTACTTCCTTGCTTGCGTTAGAACCAAAGTGTGTAGATACCTCAGCTGTGTTCTCACTACTTCACCTTTCCTTCCTTCAAACCACCTTCCCTAAGGATCTTCTTGCCTTCCATCCCCCCTTTCCAGAAACAATCCTAAGGAACTCAACACAGCTAAGTCCACTTTCCTCAGTTACCACTGATCTCATCACTGCAATAATCAAGTTACAAGTAACGCTCACAGATTTTATTCCTCCAGCCAAACTTCCCCAGTTCAAACCCAACTCAGGATCTAGCCTAAGTATTCACTCTTCTTAAAAATCTTACATTTTTCATTTCTGGGATATTTTACATGCCATGCTCTGTAACAGCAGAGTTTAGGAAATGGATTTTATTATTAAAAGGAAAGGTTATGAAAAATACTGTGAAAAACTAGAGTGCCAGAGTGATAATACATAGCTATAAGCAACAGGGTAAACTAGCCCCTCAAAAAACTCAAACTCACATCTCTCCTTCCTCATGATCTTGCCTTACAACTCTCTTCCACAGAGATTTTCTAGAGCCTGGCCTGCTGGCTTCATTCCCAGGCATGTCCTCACCTGTACAACAGCCTCTCTGTAATACTTAGCACTCACCTCAATTGCACCTGTGGTTGGTGGAGTATATGCTGGCGTGTGTCCACCTCTCAGAAAGGCTTTTCTGTACTATCATTTCTGTAATGTTTTTATGGACTTTCTGTACTGTTTCCCATTAAATGGAAATATATAATTTCCATAATACATAATAATTACAGATTCCTAAAGAAGCTGTGGATCACAAATGCACCTCTCAGACTGGCTGTCTATGTGCCTCCCAAAATACTGAATACCTTCCATAAAAGAAGCTTATAATCTAATATGGTCAAATGAATTTTAAACAATAGTTCGTTGTCAACAAAGTCACTGTATTTCAGTCATAACTACCATATTCCCTTGAATGGATATAAATCTCTAGAAAGTAAGATCCCTAAATGAAAGAACAAAGGAATGTTACATTTCCCTGCTTTGTAGTGTTAAAAGCTGTGCGCCATCCCTCTTTTCGAATTGCCACCCCATCATGTTGGAGAAGCGCTGGACGTTTTGTGCTCAGCTCCATTCATTACCCTGACATCCTTTGATTCTGGGCCGGCTCCCCAGCCACCATCCTTCCGAGGCACTGCCAGTGCAGCTCATTCAGTAGCCGTCATCACAGTGAAGTATATCCCAGCAGCTCCAGATGGAAGATGGGGGTAAACAGCTCCCCTAAGAGTGCTCTCTGATGCAGTGCCATCAATCAACCCGCAGCTGGGACCAAACCGCTCAGTGACTGAGCCAGCGACTCTCTGCCAAAAGTGTAGCACACTTCTTAGTGCCTAGCTTCCTTTAAAAGGGAGATGTCACAGCTAGGTGTTTAAGCATTCAAGAAGTCCTCAGTACCTAATATTTATGCCTCACTTTCTATAACAGCGACCCACAATATTTTTTATCTAGGTTTAATTATTTTATTATAACAGACAACCAAATTGGTAACTGTCTCCACTTTACTTCCCTCTGGAAAGGCAAAGTCTCTTATTTGCTTGTTTCTTTAATAAGTTATAAAACAGAAAACCAAATAATAGGATATTTTACAACATGAGTTGTGTCATTAAATAAATGTTATGGATCATGCCCAGTTAAAGGCAGTAGTAACATCTGCTGACACAGTCACGGTGCAGCAATGGAGAGTGGTTTATTTTTTCCTGCAAGTAGCAGATGGGGGGTGGTCCTTCCTTAAGCCAAGATCAAAATTGAGAGCTAACAGTTGGAACTCTGCAACACAAGAGCCTGGGCACCCACACACTTAGGATAAACATCCTCACGATGACTGCCAGAAATATATTTCTCTCTACTGTAATGTGAGCAGGAGGGTGGGCAGTAAGACACTGCCACAGAGTATGGGAGCAAAAAGAACCATGAGTGAAAAGTAATCAACTCCATTTATAATCATATATTCCATCATAAAAATGCTGAACTTAAAGTTATGGCATTTGCAAGTCTTAGCAACATATTCAGGTTAACTGGTAAAAGTCAATTCCTTGAAATAAATAATATTATTTGCATCACATTTTTAAGAAAGCTATCCTCCCCCCAAATTGTACACAGGTTCCCTATTCTCTGCAGCTATCTTCTCCAAGATGTTGTAGGTCTCCCATGTCTCAGTGTCCTAATTTGCAGGTGGTAGGAGAATTCTTAAGAATTCAGCAAATCATCCTTTATTGGTTCAACAAATTAATTTCCTTTTCTTCTGTTACATAAGAAAAATCAGTCCACCTACAGACAACAAAAGTCTATTTTTGCGACAATTTTCCTATTTCTGTACACACGCAAACACATACATTCCTCCTTCCACTTAATTTCTACTTCAAATGTGTAAGGAAGACCTAGGGAAATTTGACACAGATAGAATGATAAAGTCATTAATTCCATATGATTGTGTGTGTGCCCTAACGCACATGAGAGATTCCAGGCAGGAGTAACAGCATCTAAATCAGGGAGCTGGCACTGAGTCTAGTGATAAGAAAAGCAATGAAATCAGCTTATGGTAACTCGAGAACCGTTGACATTAGTATCTTCACTCTATAGGTGAGGACACTGATTACCTGGAGACATGAAATCAGTTGCCTCATGAATTCACACTGAACAGGCCCAAGAGTTTACACTATCTAAGTCTGCCATAATAAAGTGCTGAAAAGACAAGATTACGAAAATCTTCTAAGAAAAATCATTCTGTCAAGATAGTACAGAGTATAGTTATTTATTCCTTCCACAAGAATCTATTCATCAGCTAACATGTTCAAGTAATTATGTAACTAACAAAAACAGGATTGAATTCCCTATATCAAAAGAAAGATAAGCTCAGAAATAAGGCTGACTATAAATGCTATGTATGCAAGTTAAATCTCTCTACTTACTATCCCCATATCAAGGTAATAACCCATTTTGGTAAGGGAGATGATACTAGAAATAAAGTTGGGAAATCTCTAAAACTATGTGCAAACCATTTAGATACAGGGCAATTAAAAATATCATAAGATGATGCATTCAGATTTATATAGAGTTGTCATGACACTTAATGCTATGTTTAAAAGTCTACATGTAAAGTAAAATTCCAAAGACACATTTTCAAAATGGAAAATATATCCCTCTTGATGGATGCTAGATTTTTGTTCTATAAACTAAGACTTTAGATTATGCATAGAAACTAACCTGCCCTGAAAATTAATCCCTAAAGAAAAGTGTATGCTCTTTCATTTAAAAAACATTTACCACAGACTTGGAAGTTTAAGGTTCTTCCCTCCACCCAAAAAGTATATGCTGTTTAATGCCTCAGAATGAGAGTTTAGAAAAAGATGAACAAGCCTTGGTGTGGGGCATTCTTCTATTAGGAGGAAACTAGCAGAAATGGTTTTACTAACACCTTCACACTCTCTGATGCAAGACTGCACTCACTCTGCTACAGCTTTCTAGTTTGGGAGGTGTTTTTACACTTCAGAAGCCAGGAGGTGATGTTACTTCTAATAAGTCCTGCCCACATGGACTTGTGTTGACTCAGAACACAAAGGCCTGGAAAGTTGGTACAAAGGTCAAAATGTGTGACTCACAGACTGAAAGTATCTGATTCAGTTCAGTTCAGTTCAGTTGCTCAGTCGTGTCCGACTCTTTGCGATCCCATCAATCGCAGCACGCCAGGCCTCCCTGTCCATCACCATCTCCCGGAGTTCACTCAAGGAGAGTTCATCAAGTCCGTGATGCCATCCAGCCATCTCATCCTCGGTCATCCCCTTCTCCTCCTGCCCCCAATCCTTCTCAGCATCAGAGTCTTTTCCAATGAGTCAATTCTTCTCATGAGGTGGCCAAAGAACTGGAGTTTCAGCTTCAGCATCAGTCCTTCCAAAGAAATCCCAGGGCTGATCT
>SJYV01034294.1:1501728-1516521 GCA_006410875.1 Neotragus pygmaeus | reverse complement strand
TGTGTAATAGTTTGAGCATTCTTTGGCATTGCCTTTCTTTGGGATTGGAATGAAAACTGACCTTTTCCATTCCTGTGACCACTGCTGAGTTTTCCAAATTTGCTGACTTATTGAGTGCATCACTTAAAGGTCCTCTATTTATGAAACATTTAAATACAGCATCTCATTTTATCCTCACACAGGTCCTAGCAGACATCAGACAATTCTTAGAATTCCCAACTCACAAATGAAAAGCGATCCTTGACTATGATTCCCAAAAGGTCAGGGACAAAACTGGAACTTGATTCTAGCCCTCGTGACTGTGAAGCCTTTGTTCTTTCCACACACCATATTTAAACCAAATGCAAATTTTGTTCATGATAGTATTTTTTAAGCTTGAAAAATACTCAGGTCTTTAATGTGCTGGATTTTAGATGAATGAATCAAACCAGCACAAAGAAATATCCACTCTCTTCTCAATCAGAACATTTTCTTCAAGGTAAGGAAACAAAGATATTCATGGATGGAATCATTGATGAACAAGTTAATGTAAAGTAAGTTGCTAATTACAAAGTACAGTTAATAAACCAACACAGAAAAATAAGTGTGAAACTTGAATCACAAAATGAACTTGAAACACAGCCCCTGTATGAAAAGTGACAGAGGGTTCCTACTAGACTAGAAAGCGGAAATTGCTGGGTTTTATTTAAGAAGGAAAAAGTAGGATTCGAAGTGGACAAAGCTCTAGAGACAAACACGCTGCCGAGAAGCCCTATTGCTGTCTGGCTTTTCACTGCTGAAACTTTACAGACACCAGAAAAAGTGGAGCAGAAACACCATGTAAATTATTGAAGGGATGCTGCCATTTCCTGAAGCAGCTGGGATAGTCTTTCCATAAAACATTAACATGACATTTCTGAGTTTTGACAGGTCATTTGGAAGAGAAAGGGTAAAGAAAACACAAGTCCTTTGATGGGAATGGAGACATTTGTTCTGATAAAAAGAAACAAGCACTATGGCTGATCTGCATGCCGATTTCTACAGAATAACAGGTAGAAAACATAAAATTTTAAAGCTCAACACTGAAAAGGATTAAACTTGATTTGTTCACTATAATATGAACAGGCAAGATTAGAAACTTCTAAAGCTTTTCTCTCTCCTTTTACTTTTCCAAGAAAGAAAGATGCTCTGCCTCCTGAACTATGCTCAGCATTTAATTGAGCTGCATGCCCTTTGTACACAGTGAATTAATGTGTTGATCACTGTGACTAGAGGAGGATAAAAAGTATCAGTTTCTTTAGCTGGCAAAGGACCATTCCTTTTTTTAATGGTGATTTTTCACCTTACTGGCTTATAGGTAGGGCCAATCTTCCTTGCATGAGGACCATCATGAAGAATACTGGCAAAGAACCATCTGCAGAAAATATACACCCCAAATTATCACCCCTAGAAACCAGAGTCATTCCTCGGATGTAGCCAATGAGGATCCAAAAGGTCCCCATCATTAATAGTAACATTGAGGTAAATATACCTCAATGCCTGAGAATGGATTCATTATTCCCTGAGACCATTTCTATATAAATAATCTCTGCATATATATGTAAATCCAACCATATTAGAGGCTTCCTAAGTGGCTCAGTGGTATAGAATTTGCCTGCAAAGCAAGAGACGCTGGTTTGATTCCTGGATCAGGAAGATTCCCTGGAGAATGAAATGGCAACCCACTCCAGTATTCTTGCCTGGGAAATCCCATGGACAGATGAGCCTGATAGGCTACATACACTGTATGGGGTCACAAAAGAGTCAGACATGACTTAGTGACAAAACAACAGCAACTACATTATATTTTCTCAAGAAATGGTTGATTAATGCCACAATATCTTCCTTTAGAATACGGGCTATTAAAAAAACACACACAAAATCAAGGCATTATAGAAACAAACTTCAAGACATGTTGTGAAATACTTGTGTAAATAAACATTTTGCCCTATTGGCATAAAAAAATGGGCACTGCCGCTGCTAAGTCACTTCAGTCGTGCCTGAATCTGTGCGACCCCACAGACAGCAGCCCACCAGGCTCCCTGTCCCTGGGATTCTCCAAGAACACTGGAGTGGGTTGCCATCTCCTTCTCCAATGCATCAAAGTGAAGTCGTGTCCGACCCTCAGGGATCCCATGGACTGCAGCCTTCCATGCTCTTCCGTCCATGGGATTTTCCAGGCAAGAGTACAGGAAAGGGTGGCCATTGCCTTCTCTGCTAAATAGCCTTCAGTTCAGTTCAGTTCAGTTGCTCAGTCATGTCTGACTCTTTGCGACCCCATGAATCGCAGCACGCCAGGCCTCCCTGTCCATCACCATCTCCCGGAGTTCACCCAGACTCACGTTCATCGAGTCTGTGATGCCATTTAGCCATCTCTTTCTCTGTCATCCCCTTCTCCTCCTGCCCCCAATCCTTCCCAGCATCAAAGTCTTTTCCAATGAGGCAACTCTTCCCGTGAGGTGGCCAAAGGACTGGAGTTTCAGCTTTAGCATCATTCCTTCCAAAGAAATCCCCAGGGCTGATCTCTTTCAGAATGGACTGGTTGGATCTCCTTGCAGTCCAAGGGACTCTCAAGAGTCTTCTCCAAAACCACATTTCAAAAGCATCAATTCTTCGGCGNCCCCTTCTCCTCCTGCCCCCAATCCTTCCCAGCATCAAAGTCTTTTCCAATGAGGCAACTCTTCCCGTGAGGTGGCCAAAGGACTGGAGTTTCAGCTTTAGCATCATTCCTTCCAAAGAAATCCCCAGGGCTGATCTCTTTCAGAATGGACTGGTTGGATCTCCTTGCAGTCCAAGGGACTCTCAAGAGTCTTCTCCAAAACCACATTTCAAAAGCATCAATTCTTCGGCGCTCAGCCTTCTTCACAGTCCAACTCTCACATCCATACATGACCACAGGAAAATCCATAGCCTTGACTAGACGGACCTTAGTTGGCAAAGTAACGTCTCTGCTTTTGAATATCCTATCTAGGTTGGTCATAACTTATTAGGAATCCAAAATGATGTATTTAGACTTTCTGGGGAGTTATTTACATGATTTCTGTTTGCATAACACCTATTAATACATGAGCTCCACAGGGTATGCTTTAGAAAGTGAAACATTCAAAAGTTCTATAAGGCAGGCAATTTCATGAAAGTAGAAAGGATAGAGGAGGAGCCTCTACTCTGCCTGGTGGAGCTGGAGACAGAGGGCAACTGAGACTGAACAAGACACTTCATGGTGGAGAAATCCTCCATGCAGAATTTACGAACTTTGGTTACTCTTCCTTTCATCTTGGCTGGCTAAACTATGCAATCCTCATCTTTTAAAGTTCACCTTAATACCCAGCCCTCTCCAGCTGCCCTTCTGTAGTCCTTCTCTAATCCCTTATTCTTAAATTTTAATAACCAACATTACACACAAAATCCAAGGATGTATTCCACCTATGCAAGGAAGATTATGTTCTCTATTATTTATACTTTATTCTTATATTGTCAAGTATTTCACTAACATTTTTTGTACACAGAAGCACATCCATTCATCCAATAACTATTTCCTAAGCACCTACCATGGGCCAGACTTTGTTCTAAGCACTTAGGATACTTTAGTGAGAAAAACAGACAGTGACCCCTGCCCTAGTAAAGCTGATATTTTAACAGAGATGGACAATAAACATAATACAAAAGACTGTAGAGTACTGAAAAAGTGATAAGTGTACAGAACAAAAAGAAAAAGTAGAACAGTGTAATGTCACAGAGACTGCTGAAAGATGGAGAAGAAATATTGAGGGGATCAACCAAATATGTGTGTGTGTATATATATATAGGCTTCCCAAGTGGCACTAGTGGTAAAGAACCCACCTGCCAATGAAGAAGACATAAGAGATATGGGTTTGATCCCTGGATCAGAAAGATCCCCTGGAGAAGATTCCCTGGAGAATACTCTAGTATTCTTTCCTGGAAAAGCTCATGGACAGAAGAGCCTGCAGGCCACAGTCTACAGGGTCACAAACAGACACCACTGAAGCTACTTAGTGCATGTATGTGTATACATATATATATATATATATATGGCTTCCCTGGTGGCTCAGACAATAAAAAATCTGCCTGTAATGCAGGACTGGAGTTCAGTAAGTGGGTCAGGAAGATCCCCTGGAGGAGGACATGGAAATCCACTCCAATATTCTTGCCTGGGGAATTCCACGGACAGAGGAGACTAGTAGGCTACAGTCCATGGGATCACAAAGAGTCGGACACAACTGAGTAACACTTTCACTTTCATATATATGTATGAAATATACAAATTGATTATGATATATATATATACAGATATATGAAATACACATATGTATAAATGGGATAAATTTCTCTGATGTAATGTACACCAAAGCTGGCATGGAAGCTCCAAGGTGTTATTGCTATCTTAGGCTCATTTCTCTTGTGGTCTACCAGTCCCGTGGCCCCAGTGCTGAAGGCCATCTGTGGTCTCAGGCAGCCAATGTTCTCCATCTGTCGTGTCTACACCAGATAACATTAAAGATAAAGAGGCACAAAATGCACTTATCACTGCATGAGTGCCCTTAGTAAAAATTCCTGCTTATAGCTCATTAAGGCTTGTATCTAAAGAGAGACTGGGAAATGGTTTTTAACTGGGTAGACATACATCCATTGATATAAAATTTCTTTTAGTGAGTAAATAAAAGAGCAAGTGGATATTGGATAGACAGCTAACAATTTCTGCCACAGTAGTTTTAATGTAAAGTTGTAATTCTTCTTAGCAATCTTATCTTCCTGAGAGTCTTAAATAATAGCATAAATTCTAGTATTAAATACTTAGGGTTTTTCCTCCAGTTGTTGCCTTAAATATTCACAAGCAATACAACTAGCAAGTGCAGGCCTGCTCAGTCCTGTCTGACTCTTTGCTACATCACGGACTGTGGCTCACAAGGCTCCTCTGTCCAGGAGATTTCCCAGGCAAGAATACTGGAGGGGGTTGCCATTTCCTTCTCCACGGGATCTTCCCAACCCAGAGATCAAACCCACATCTCTGGTGTCTCCTGCATTGGCAAGCAGATTCTTTACCACTAGTGCCACCTGGGAAGCCCAACAAACATTCACACAAAGATCCCAAACAGCCATTTTCCCCACTCATAGAGCCAGTTGATTTCTTGTTGAAGTTTTTCTCCGTGCTTGGCATTTTGTTTTCAGTCTTACCTAATTGCTTGACTGTCACAAATGGTGGATATTTTCCTTTAGTAAAAAACAGGAAAATGTGTCATATTACTGTCTACTGAATTGATAACTTTAACAACAAATACTACTTTCTGTGAACATTTTCCATAAATTTCAGCATAAAATTTATTTCAGTGGGCAAAGTCTCAAGTTTAGTAACTCTGAGATATCTGGACTTTTACAGTTAAGAATCTCCTGCCCAGAGAAGGGATGACGGTGCTCAAAAGGGAGGGGAAGGAACAGAAAAAGTAGCACTGACATATATATGCTATCATATGTAAAACAGACAGTGGGAAGTCGCTGAATAACACAGGGAGCCTAGCCTGGCAGTCTATGATGCTCTAGGGACTAGGATGGGGGAGAGGAAAAGGAGGCTCAGGAGGAAAGGAATATACATGCATAACTGATTCCCTATTGTTCTACCGCAGAAACCAACACAAAATTATAAGGCAATTTCCCACCAATTAAAAAAAAAAAGTTTTTAAAGAGGCAGGGGATATATGTATACTTACAGCTAGTTCACCTTTGTTGTACAGCAGAAACCAACACATTCCAAAGCAACCACGCTCCAATTAAAAATAAATAAAAATAACAACAACAAATCTCCTCAGATGATTTTTGTCTAACAGAAATCAAATCAGAGCCCAGTTTGCACCTACCATCTGCCAAAATGCAAGTCACTCAACTTCCTTGAGTCAAGATTCTAGCTATAAAACAGGACAAATTATTTAAATGAGCAGATACCGTTTGTCTTAAAAATATACAACGTTGGTCCATTTCTGCCTCACTGGAAGAACATCATGATGGAGGTGAGCGTCACTTCTGCGGCGCTCCTTCAGGTTCCCCTACCTGTCGCCTGCACCACCTGCTCTGGGTCGGCCTTGACGCTGGGTCTTGACTCGGAGTCCCTGGGTCTCTGCGGTGGGGAACCTGGGGCCTCGCGCTCGCCCGCGGGCGTCTCAGCGCGCCCGGCTCGCAGCCCTGCAGCCCTCGGGGACAGGCGGGCTGCGGGATCTCGTGGGACCTCCCGGCTTCGGGCCTCGCAGGCGGCCAGCCCGGTCCGTCCAGAGTGTATTTGACCCCATTCACTGTGACTTTCGTTCGTCATTTGACCTCCTGGTCCCAATGTTTTCACCTGCAAAAAGGGAAGGTGGTTTCTTTCTCAGCGGGTCTTGAGACCTAAGCCACAAGGTCTGCGCTCAGCCGGCGGGTGTCGTCTGAGTGGTAGCTGAGATATTCGGGTTGGGAAGCTGAACCGGGGTCACCATGCCTGTGACGGGAGGGCGCGGGGGCGCGGGGGCTTTGTGCAGCCCCCACGGCCACACCTACCCAAGGTCTCAATGCAGTCAGCGGGCAGGGGTCTTAAAGCCTCGGGAGGCAGTGAGGTCTGCGAGAAAGCTAGGGGGTGGGGGGCGGGCCCCGCCTCCCCTCCCCGTATCGAAAAACTGTACAAGTTATACCAATTTGACAAATTAGCAATAATGAAATGATGAGTCAAATAGTGGTTTCCAGGTGTGTTCAATTTCATGTCAGCAATTGTAGGTCTTTAGGGTTAGGCATAGAACTCAAAGGTAGAACTGAATTCATGATTACAATCTTAGAAAGACTAAAAACCGTTCTTGGAAAGTAATGTTTCATAGTTGGAGGAGGAAGATAGAAAATCATAGCTTTGCAAAGCAAAACCAACTTATATTTTATTTCTCTTCTTGTTAGAGAAATGATGGCTACAAGGTTCCATTTGCTGCAGACTTTGGCAGCACAATCTTTCAGGTGAGTAGGGAGAAAATAATGCACATAAGAGGAAAACAGCCCAAATTAGTTAAACTATATTCTCTGTAACTCATTAACACAGTACCACAGGTGTAGGGTGTTGTAGCTTCTCTTATGAGATAAAAAATAAGCATTCACCTCAAGTGTCTGGCTACAATGACACAGCCTCAAAATGCTAGTAATTAGTATAATTACTTTTGCCAAAGAATAAAACATAGGCAAGATTGTATCTGGTGTATTTATAATTATTCACAATCAGAGGAGTGCCAGGGTGAGTCCAGCTGAGCAGTGTGAGAGACAGCTTCCTGGTGTGAGGCGACAGTCATTTGGATCCTTCTTTTTCAGGGATAGCATGCCCCAGTTGGTGTTGAAAGGGTTCCTCATTGTTATCTCTTGCTGCTGTCTCCAGGACAGCCCCTTCCACTGCCCCCCACTGTGGGACCCACCATCCTGCAATGAGCCATCTGGAGAGGGAGAGCTGGCCCCAACTCCCGCTGGAAGTTGTTAGCGTTGTCCCACACTTGGCACCCAGAGTCTCCAGGGAGTTGACCTCTTAACAGGCTTTCTTCCCGTGTCAGGAAGCTGATTGTACCCTTTTCACTAAACTGTCAGTGTCCAGCGGTTCTTCAAATTACAGGACAAATCTCTAAAGCAGACACTAGCTCCCCATGGGACGCAGTCTGCTATTCTGAGATTCCTTCTTAACAAGCATGAGGACCTTGTGGTTTAATTTAAGGGGAAAGAATCCCACCCTGTTTCCCTTTTGTAGCTTTTGAAAATAATTTAAAATCTAAAANTTTCTTCCCGTGTCAGGAAGCTGATTGTACCCTTTTCACTAAACTGTCAGTGTCCAGCGGTTCTTCAAATTACAGGACAAATCTCTAAAGCAGACACTAGCTCCCCATGGGACGCAGTCTGCTATTCTGAGATTCCTTCTTAACAAGCATGAGGACCTTGTGGTTTAATTTAAGGGGAAAGAATCCCACCCTGTTTCCCTTTTGTAGCTTTTGAAAATAATTTAAAATCTAAAACACATAGAAAAGAATGAATAATAGAAGAAGCCAAATTAATCTCCCAGTATGGTAGTCTCTGACCATGAGCTTGGAAGTTAGAAAAACTCACGTGCTCCATCATCGACCAGTTGTGTGATCTCAAGCAGGTTACCTAACCTTGCTGCTGCTGCTGCTAAGTCGCTTCAGTCATGTCTGACTCTATGCAACCCCACAGACGGCAGCCCACCAGGCTCCTCCATCCCTGGGACTCTCCAGGCAAGAATACTGGAGTGGGTTGCCATTTTCTTCTCCACCTAACCTTGCTACTCCTCAGCTTTTGCACCTGTAAAAGGTGTGCATGTGTGTTGTGTGTGTATTCAAAGATTCATAGAAATGACTTAGCAGATAGCACTGTTAGCTATTAGTATAAAAATAGAAGACGTCGGAGAACTACTGGTGTGCCTCTAACACATCCATTCATAGAAACAAATAATTTAATGGCCCTACTAGGTAGCAGGCTTCTGTATTAAGTCCTAGGGAGCAAAAACAAACAAAAAAACCTTCCTTCCTCTCAAGGAGATTATTTCTAAAAATGACATGAGGTCATACAATCCTAATGCAGCAATCTTTCACGTTCCAAACACAGGACTGTGAAGTATTATAAATGACCATCTAGTCCAACCCCTTATATTACCCTTTGATTCCTTCTCTTTACCATCTTTTCTGAAGAAAAAAGAAAAATCAGCCCCTCCACAATAAGACGGTTCTATGTGACAGTCCTTAGAGAAAGTTCAAGCCTCAACAAAATGATAGGTGCTTAATACTTTACTGGTTTCAAGGTTTTCTGAAATGCATGTTATCAACACCTTTTGCAAACAATCTTTTTCAGGTTTACTCACTTCCAGATCCACCTTCCCCACATCACACAGTATCAGAAGGTCTCCTCTCCTTTCCCTGGGTGTCATGACACCCTCCCATCCTGCTATCCAGCAGGCAGTGGGGGACGTGATCTCAAGTAGCACTTGCATAAAAGAAAACCGGTAATTTTGGTGTGTCAAGGAACTCAGATGTAATCATCCCACACTCCTTTTTCCTGCGATGCAGTTTGTTTAAAAGACAAAAGTCTGCTTTAAATTCTGAGCCCATGCTCTTTTATTTTCTATAGCACTTGAAGCCTGCCTGGGCTTGAACATAAAAAACTCCATCAAGAACCATTCCCATTTTGGATGATGCAGCCTGCTAGAAACCTGTTTATTACATTGAGTTCAAGTTATGTGTCCCTTTCTTGTCCCATCTCCTGCCATCCCTGCTCTGATCTCTACGCTCCCACTAAGACGATCTGATTGATATTCCTCACGACATGCTCCACTCTCTTCTGTCCTGAGTCTCTGCCTTTGCCTTCCTTCTCCATGGATTACCCCGTCTTTCCCCTTTTATTTCTGTTCCTTTCTTTATTTTAAAATGGAGCTCAGACATGCCCTCTCCAGGAAGCAAACTATGACCAACCCCAACCCACACTTACACTTTCATCCTGGGTTTATTCAGCACTTTCTATGGCCATTTTGTGTCCATTTTGTTATAAAATTATCTCTGAGCATGACACCTTGATTCTAAACCGGGACCCACTTGAAAGCTTAAATCATGTCTTATTCTGCTTGAGAGTTCCAGTACCTGCTACAAAATAGTCTCTCAAAAATGGTTGTTGAAAGAACAAACTGTTGTGTTTTTTTTTCCTCCCCACAACTGTCATTCATTCATTCTAGTTTAATCACATAGAACTAAAAACAAGGCTAAGTCTTATTTGACTGGAGTCATTTGTACATTTGAGGAGAGATGTCATCTCATGCCATATCATTCATGTACTCATTCATTTAGTCATTTGATCAACAAATATTTAATGATAGCCTTCTACCTGACAAGTATTATTGAAGACACTATAGAAGAAGAACAGATAAATGAAGTGCAAACCCTGTCACTAGGAAGAATATAATTTTGGATGGCTCTGGCACCCCACTCCAGTACTCTTGCCTGGAGAATCCCATGGATGGAAGAGCCTGGTGGGCTGCACACCATGGAGTCACTAAGAGTCGAACACGACTGAGCGACTTCCCTTTCACTTTTCACTTTCACGCATGGGAGAAGGAAATGGCAACCCACTCCAGTGTTCTTGCCTGGAGAATTCCAGGGATGGGGGAGCCCGGTGGGCTGCCGTCTATGGGGTTGCACAGAGTCGGACACGACTGAAGTGACTTAGCAGCAGCAGCAGCAGCAGTAGTTTATGTACTCCATTGTAAATTTCAACAACCCACTTCACCAGTTTCATCTTTTAAATATTTTTAAACTTGATAATAATTTAACATGGTCAAAATAAAATTAAATTCAAAAGGGCACATTGAAAAACCTTATTCCTACCCTGTCACTAACTACTATATTCCCGTTCAGCCTGCTCTGGGCTTTAATTCCTTTATTATTTTAATTCCACATTGTTTTAATTCATTTTTTTATTATTTTGGAATTTTTTATGTGAACTTAAAAAATAAAATTACATACTCTTATTTTATCTATTTAATAAATAAGAGGTAGCATGCTATAGGTACATCAGGCACCCTCATCTTTTGCTTAACAATATATTCTGGAAATCCTTCCCTATTTGGATACAGAGAGCCTCCTTATTCTTTTTCAGAACCACTGAGTATTTCATTTTGAGGATGTATCATAGTTTGTTTAATTAGTGCCCTAGTTATAGTGCTCCTTCTGCCCCAATTTTAGACATTTCACATATCATAATTATAGACTCTCCTGTAGTGGACTCTATACTCTCCCAATTCATTAAACTTAGGTTTGCATTAGCTTTGTAGCAAGTATGTTACCCTTCTGATATTAATAGTATGTAAGCATTTTATTAAGTAAAATGCTACTCTTTTCCACATGAAATGGTATAAGTCATTTATTTCCCTTTCTGTACTTTAAATGATTTATTTCAATATCAAGGGAAAATTTTGCATTTATCACCACTAAACTTCATTTTGTCTCAATTCATCATTTCCACATTCCAGCATGACTTCTTGAATCTTACGTCTATTATCAATCACATTAGCTACTCCACACAGATTGGTAGCATGCACAGATTTGATAAGTGTGTTTTCTATTTTTATTCAAGTAATTGATCATCTCACTCTACCACAATCAATCTCTGTTTCAGATGAGATCTTCTTCATCCCCACAACCTTTCCTTCTTCCTGAGCTCTTGCTTCTGTCCCTTCCAAGTTCCCTGGTTCCATCTGCCTTAGTCCTGTGGTCCACGCCATCTTCACTCTTTACTCTCCACACACTTTATTCATCTCCTACCTTTGGAATGCTTCCTTCCCATTTATATCCACCTTAAAGAAAAGCCACTGCACCTTGCTAATGTCCTAATTTATTTTCTTCCTTTTACAAATTCAAGTGCACAATCTGCACTCAGAGTTTCTACCTCCTCCCCCTTATTCTGGCCACCATACGACTAAAACATACCCACCAGTGGTACCAGTTACCCCCATGTCACCGGACTCCTCTGCATTCTTCACAGGGGCTGAAATACCAGCAGTGTGGGAACACACGGTTCAGAGCTTCCCTACAACATTTGATGTTGCTGAATAGCAGCCACCTGCTCTTCCCAGAGCCTCGTTCTCAAACTCACCGTATTTCCTGCTGTCTTATTCCCAACCCGAGTCACTCAGTGAGTCTGCAACCCCTGTTTTGTGGTAACAAGACTGAGTTCTAAACAAATACACCAAAACCACTTCCATGGGACACTTTCAGAGCAGGCATCTTTGCATAATATGCATTTATCCCAGTGATATAGCCATTGCTTAAAATATTTTAGCAACCCATCTATGGTGTGTTCTTTTATGTAGTCTTAGTGGTAGCAATTTTTTTCCTTAAGGGGATATTTAAATTCACTTTTTCACTGATAGCTTATGGTGATTGAGTGTCAGATTCTTGATCTCCAAAGAAGATTTAGCTTTGGGACCAGGAACCAGGCTTGATCATTCAAGAGCTTTTGTGTAGCAGAGTTTTATTAAAGTATGAAAACAGACAGAGAAAGTTTCTGACAGACATCAGAAGGGGACAGAGAGAGACCCCCTCGCTAATCTTTAGCAAGAGGGCTATACACTTTTTAAATTAATAAATCAAAAGAATGTCTCAATATTGTAAAGATCTTACTAGACCCATTCCCACAATTTATATTTTAAGATAATGATATTAGAATTAATAATAGAAAGATCTTACCAGACCTACTTTCATAATATACATTTTAAGATAACAAGATTGGTCAGAAGGTTTTCAAGAAAGAGAAATTGTCCTCAAGCAGGATACATTGTTGTTATATAATCCTTGAAGTGAAGTGAATTCGCTCAGTCGTGTCTGACTTTGCGACCCCATGGACTGTAGCCTACCAGGCTCCTCTCTCCATGGGATTCTCCAGGCAAGAGTACTGGAGTGGGTTGCCATTTTCCTTCTCCAGGGGATCTTCCTGACCCAGGGATCAAACCTGGGTCTCCTGCATTCCACGTGGATGCTTTAACCTCTAAGCCACCAGGGAAGCCTTAGTACAGAGTTTAAACTGAGTTGTTTGTTGTGTAATCATCAGTTCTGAGATTAAAAAAAAAAAAAAATGTTTTATGTGACTAAAACTAAGGAATGTAGAGAAAAAAATACGTTTGTTCTTTCCCCTTCCTTGAGAATTCCAGACCCCTATCTCCTCTTCAAGCGTCCTAGACCCCACTCTCCTCTTCAGGGACTCTGGACTTCTTATCAACCTGCCTAGGAGCTGACTCTCTCATAACCAAAAGTTATTTGAAAAGGTGAATATTCTGATTTGGTTATTCATGATTTTTAGTCAAAAACAAAGAATAACTAATTTACACTGTCCAAAATTTTCTTGTAAAATTGTTTTGGGAGGCAATTCTGAAAGAATAACAAATATTTTTTGAATACATGGCAGAATCTTTATTAAAATAAGGATAATTTTTCAAGGAGACTAGTTTGATGACCAACAACTTTTTGATGTTATATGGCTTGGTTTGTTTAAAAGTAAAGCCTCTTTACTTACCAAATTGGAAAAGTGAAACTCCATTCCCTGCTTCCCAAATACCTCCTCTAATGGGCATTAAAGAGGAAGGGACTTCTGGGCTAAGAATTTACTGATCCCATTCATTGCCCACCCCATTTGGCATTGTTCTTGTGTCACTAAGAGCACAGTCACTGACAAGTATATGGCCCAGTAATGCAGTGGTTGTTATTCCTAGAAAGCTTTAGAAAGATCACTAAAAAGAAAAGAGAGGTGAAGAAAGAAATGACACTAACACTATTTTACATATTAACCCAAGATCATATCTTCATTCTGAGATGCAGTGAGCTTTGAAATGTATGGAGCAGGCAATAAATGCTGACCTGTACTCTTACATATTTAATATAAAATACAAAATGACAGAACTGGTCTTCAGGCACATCATATAGGACTTCATGCCATTGTTGTGTTTTATTTGAAACAAAGCCAATAAGCGCTATATGTATATATGTGTAAGTATGTATACATAAAGAGAGTGGGGGAGAGAGAGTGAGTGAGATTGGAATTATTGCTCATATAATGATGGAGACCAACTGGAGACCCAGGAGAGCCAAGGACGTATAGTTTCAATCCAAGTTTAAAGGCCTGAGAACCAGAAATGCTGATGCTGATGGTGTAAGTTCCAACTTTAAATCCAGCAATCTTGAAACCCAAGAATAGCCACTTTTTCAATTTGAATCCAAAAGCTTAAAAACATCAATGACCCAGCTCAACCACTCAAGCAGGAAGAATTCCCTCTTATTCAGTATTTTTGTTCTCTTCAGGTCTTTAATTAATGGGATGAGTCCCATCCATGTTAGGGAAGGCAACCAGCTTTATTCGGTCTATTTATTTAAATGTCCATCTCATCTAAAAACCCCCTCACAACCACATCCAGAATAATGTTTGACTAGCTGTCTGGGCACCCGGTCAAGGTGACACACAAAATTAACCATTACGATACTTAAAATGTATTTCTACTTACTTTGAAAATATGGATTTCTAGCTCCTCTTGACATAATTCAGATTGCACGGCAGCACCGAACTCTCATTCCCATGTAGAAGCAGAAAGACGGAGACGAGCAGAGGCTGTCACGGTCCCCGTCTCTCCGTGAAACTCTGTGCCCCACACTCCCCTGGCCTCCCTGGCTGGCCTCAGCACGGTCGGGTTTGGGACCCCACATTTAAGCTGTATTGTCTCTGAGAGCTAATGTTGGTCTTTGGGAGTGACTGTGTGTTCCTATGGCAACTATTTTAGACACTGAGAAAAACTAAGAGGCATATACACAACTTATACTAATGGAGAGGCCTCAAAGGAGAACTGAAATCAGGGTGGACATGACCACCCCAGTGAATTCTAAAGGATTTGAAATACCGAGATCCCTTCTCCTGACCCCTAGTTACCCTGAGGTGCGGAGAACAACAGAAATCACCACGGACGAGACCTCCTGGGGCAGTATTCTAGAGTGAATTAGGCAGACGCAAGATGGTGTCATGCTGAGGAAAAGGGACTAGCTCTCGAGGCAGGACTACAAATCCAGAGCTTCTGCGTTGATTGAGGTAGATGTGATTCTGAAAGTGAGTAAATACCCAAGGAAATTGGTTACCATGCACTTTTTTAAAACCATTGATTTCTCAGTCCTTAATTTCAGACAAATATTGGCAGTTTCTTAATGCTAAAAGGTATAAGTGAAGATTAAGCACTGAACC
>SJYV01034294.1:1453106-1501424 GCA_006410875.1 Neotragus pygmaeus | reverse complement strand
AGATATGAGAGTTGGTCTATAAAGAAAGCTGAGCACTGAAGAATTGATGCTTTTGAACTGTGGTGTTGGAGAAGACTCTTGAGAGTCCCTTGGACTGCAAGGATATCCAACCAGTCCATCCTAAAGGAAATCAGTCCTGAATATTCATTGGAAGGACCAACGCTGAAGCTGAAAAGACCAGATGCTGGGAAAGATTGAAGGCAGGAGGAGAAGGGGACAACAGAGGATGAGATGGTTAGATGGCATCACCAACTCAATGGATGTGAGTTTGGGTAAGTTCCGGGAGTTGGTGACGGACAGGGAAGTCTGGCGTGCTGCAGTCCATGGGGTCGCAAAGAGTCAGACCCGACTGAGCGACTGAACTGAACTGAACCTTGTTATTTAATCTGCACGGTGGATGCAGGAAGGAGTCAATTCTCCTATTCATAAACTTGTTCCCAGTCACATGTGTGTAATCTTTTTGTAATATATATTAGTTGAATCTTCCTAATAACAAAAGATTCCTAAATTGTTATGTTTTCCCCTACAACTAACATGTTCATCTGATTTATGCTGGAAGGCAATGATATACATGGAATTTCTGTTTCCTCCATGTTCAGAAAAGAGTACAGAAATCAGAAAATCAGGTACTGAAGACCTACACTGAAAAAATAGGGGATTAAGGATAAAGAGAACGAGGTTGCAATGCATTCTAACAATGGGTCCTTTTTGTTGAAATTGTGAGGACTTTAGTAGCTTTTTTTAAAGGAGGGCCAACATGATGAATTGATTTTTCTATGAAGAAATAATCTGGTAGCTTCTTCAGACCATTTCCTTCTTGGGTGTGGTGGGAGGAGAGAGGGCGTACAATCAGAGGATGTTGTGGTAATCCAGTGGCCCAGGGAAGAAGTGGGCTTGCATTAGGGCATTGCTGCTAAGAATGGAAATAACAATTTATGGAGGCTCAAGCCTGATAAAGGGAATGAGAGGAAAGAAAAAAAAAGTGAAATAGCAAAGTTTCTACGCCATGGGATTGAAATAATGAGAATTCCATTCATATAAGTAAGTCTGATAAAAGGAGAAATAATCAAATCAGTCATGGATCTGCTATGTCTGAGATGACAGTAGGATATGTCTTCTCTGTGCTATAGTTTCCACCTCTATAAAGTGGGGAAAATAGCCTCGGCTTTTAAGATATAATTGAAGATTAAATGAGATAATACTAAGCACTTGAAATAGTGTCTGGCACTTGGCAAGTACAATCTAAGTCTTTGTTATATAAATATACATCTGTAAACAGCTTCCAATGCAGGAAGAGATTTTACATATGAGGCCTTCTACTTAGGTATAGACTGAAGCATCATTGACTTCTCTTCTGCCTCAGGCTCTCTGTATTTGCGACTTATTTCTCCTGCCCTTGCAATGCCTACCTTACTTCTAATCACGGATGTCTTACCTCATGTATTACCCCCATGGGAACATATTTCCATGTCTAAATTAGCTCACCCTCCATATCTTCACATTTGTCTACTTTTTAACCACCTTTTTTATTTTTTGTACCATAAATTTTACAGTAAATGGTAGCAGTTGTTCTTACTTTTAGTTTGCTAGCTTATCAACTATGCCCACAGANTTTCCATGTCTAAATTAGCTCACCCTCCATATCTTCACATTTGTCTACTTTTTAACCACCTTTTTTATTTTTTGTACCATAAATTTTACAGTAAATGGTAGCAGTTGTTCTTACTTTTAGTTTGCTAGCTTATCAACTATGCCCACAGACTGCTGCTGCTAAGTCACTTCAGTCGTGTCCGACTCTGTGCAACCCCATAGATGGCAGCCCATGAGGCTCCCTCGTCCCTGGAATTCTCCAGGCAAGAATACTGGAGTGGGTTGCCATTTCCTTCTCCAATGCATGAAAGTGAAAAGTGAAAGTGACCATCGCTCAGTCGTGTCCGACTCTTAGCGACCCCATGGACTGCAGCCCACCAGGCTTCTCCATCCATGGGATTTTCCAGGCAGGAGTACTGGAGTGGGGTGCCATTGCCTTCTGCTGCCCACAGACTAGGATGTTAAATTCCACTGAACCTGTTTAGTTCACCACTGAATCTCTAACAGATACATGATTCCTGGTGCCCAATGACAAGCAGCCACTGTCAGGATCCAAAGTGAGGCGGGATTAAGGGACTCAAAAGAGGAAGTCACACAAACTAGCAACAAAAGGAAACCGCAGTTAACTCCAGACACAAAGGAGCAAGAGAAGAAAGCCATGTTACCTGAGCCCAGTGGGAGCTGGTGGTAGAGAAGAGACCTGCCAACAAGAGCTAAAGCCAGATCAAGGTTCACCAGTGAGGAGGGAAGGTATATGATGACCTTAATTCACTTTCCTCCCATCCTTCCATTGTCTAAGTACAACCAGAGGGCAGGGCAAGGAGCCAGGGTAATGCCGTCTATGGCAATCAGCCTCTCATGGCACAAAGCAGAGCAGAGGAGAACTCAACGGCAATTAGGGAATAAGCAACACAGTATCCAGTGAGCACTAGTAGTTGTTTATCCAATGTAGAGATGACAATTACAGCCAAAAGAATAGAACAGAATTCTAGCAGAAGTATATTTAGAAATGAACAGAAAATCCAGGAGCAAATCTCATGACCATATTTAGGGACCAAGAAAAGAAAAAGTGTTTAAAAGGAAGGAATGTGATATCTGCTGCATGTCACCCATTTTTTTCATAACTATTTTTCATGTGCTGATTCTATCATTTTACCCTTGAGTATTTTCAATAACCAACTTTCCCATCCCACATTTCAGCTGAGACACATTTCTCATCCATTTTGAAGCTTGTGGTGTTTATTAGAATGTGAAGTTCTGCCTTTGAGTTCACTGGAGAGGGAAAAAAAAAAAGATAAATGTAGTAGGAAAAAAAGGGGGGGGGAATCAAATGACTGCAATCACCATATGACTAAACAAATTAGTTTCACTAACTAACTATAAAAGCACACTTGGAAAAGGTGAAGTAAGTAGATATCCAAATGTCCTGCTTTATCATAGAAGCTGGAAAAGCAGGGAGGCAAACAATCATGAAAAAGATAACAGACGAAAAAGGACTTCCCATTTCAAACCTACAGAAAATCGTACCTACAGAGTCCAATTTCTATTTAGAGTACAATACCTACAACAAAGTTAATTAGAATGTTTGCAAAGTTTTGGAGACCCCGAGTTCAAGACAGGATCTAAGCTTCTTGGCAACAGGAAGTCTCATAAGGCCCTTTTCAGCTCTGGTCCACGGATCAGATGTTTAATAGAATGCAGAATTATTGTTGTTTTTGTTATAGTTGCAGAAACACTACAACTGACACAATTTGGATAGACTCTTATAGAAAAACTGAGTAAAATGCTTGTCAGTATTTTTATTTTCAGTTTCTCTATTAAAAGACCTGTAGTTGCTAATAGTGCCCTCTTGTAGCTCCCCTACTGTACACTATGATAATCTAAGCCTTAAATGTTACATTTTTCACAAAACAAAAATTTTACATGTAGGCACTAAGATCATTTCATGAGTTCTGTCTAAAATATTCCTAGAAATTTTATAGGATTAAAAAAGCATAGTAATCTTTATTTCACCAAGAGACTGGATTGTCAGTTCTCTATTTCCCAACATAGGACAGTTGATACCAGTTTCAAACAATCATCAAACCCTTGGAATTTGGCTTGAGGTCAAACTCAACCATATATACATTGTGAGTAGACAGAGTCGTTTAGAACTTTTTGGCTCTATTTCACTCTTACATAGGGCTTCCCTGATGACTCAGCCTCAAGAATCCGTTTGCAATGCAGGAACCACAGGAGACACGGGTTCGATCCCTGGGTTGGGAAGATCCCCTGCAGGAAGGCATGGCAACCCACTCCAGTGTTCTTCCTTGGAGAATCCCATGGACACAGGAGCCTGGCAGGCTAAAGTCCATGGGGTTGCAAAGAGTCGAACATGACTGTAGTGATGCAGCACACACACACACAAACACACACACACACACACATGCTTGTGTCCCTATAATACTACCCTTCTGATTGTGTAAACTGCAGGATTCAGGCAGGAATAATGGGTCATAGTAAGGTTTAGGGTGAAATCATCCTTAGAATATGGGGCAGAGACTTGCTCTATTTTGTTTGCCTCATTATTCCTAGAAAATACCTGGCACATAATAATCACTCAAAAAATACTTGCTGAGTGAAAATGAATGAATGAGCAATCACTTTCAGTTCAATTCAGTTCAGTGACTCAGTCATGTCCGACTCTTTGTGACCCCATGAATTGCAGCATGCTAGGCCTCCCTGTCCCTCACCAACTCCCAGAATTCACCAAAATTCATGTCTATTGAGTCAGTGATGCCATCCAGCCATCTCATCCTCTGTCGTCCCCTTCTCCTCCTGCCCCCAATCCCTCCCAGCATCAGAGTCTTTCCCAATGAGTCAGTTCTTCACATAAGGTGGCCAGAGTATTGGTGTTTCAGCTTTAGCATCAGTCCTTCCAAAGAACACCCAGGACTGATCTCTTTCAGAATGGACTGGTTGGATCTCCTTGCAGTCCAAGGGACTCCCAAAAGTCTTCTCCAACAACACAGGTCAAGAGCATCAATTCTTTGGCACTCAGCTTTCTTCACAGTCCAACTCTCACATCCATACATGACCACAGGAAAAACCATAGCCTTGACTAGAAGGACCTTTGATGGCAAAGTAACGTCTCTGCTTTTGAATATGCTATCCAGGTTGGTCATAACTTTCCTTCCAAGACTAAGCGTTTTTTAATTTCATGTCTGCAAATACCATCTGCAGTGATTTTGGAGCCCCAAAAATAAAGTCTGACACTGTTTCCACTGTTTCTCCAACTATTTCCCGTGAAGTGATGGGACCAGATGTCATGATCTTAGTATTCTGAATGTTGAGCTTTAAGCCAACATTTTCACTCTCCACTTTCACTCTCATCAAGAGGCTTTTTATTTCCTCTTCACTTTCTGCCATAAGGGTGGTGTCATCTGCATATCTGANATGGACTATGATTTGTTTTCAGTTTTGCAAGTTAGTATTGAAAATGTTTTACTTTTTATGCTAATAACCATCTAAACACCTGTAATTTTTTAAATTAATTTTACAAAAGTCTCTTCATACTTCTTTGTTAAAAGAATGGATAAACAAAGAAACCAAGCAAAGATACATAAAAAATATTTCAGCGCTTTGGAAATATAATTGGGCATTGTAGGAAGATAATCAGAGTGCATATAAAAATATGTATAAAAATAAGAGCTGAACTACTAGAAACTGTATATCAAAAAATAAACATTCATGAGGACTATCTACCATTAACTCTACTTTGGTGAGGAGCACTCAGTTATTTTGATAATTAGAGTTTGGTGAGAAGGGAATTATGTAATCTTGCATTTCTCTAAAACTGGGAGCACTATGTCATAATCTGTATCAATGTCTTCACTGCAGGTCTGAGCAGAGGTAATTACAATCAAGTGAGCTTACTTCCAGAATTTTTTTTTCCACATATACTAAATATAAGGATTTTAGAACACTTTAAGGTCTCTTTTTCTCTCCTAATTATAAACTCTTTGGCAGCAATCTAGGCCCCCACCTGCTGGTCAGTTTGAGAACTTGTGGAATTGATTTATCCTGTTGTTTTGACTTTCGCTATTACTCAAGATTGGCACTGATTCCCATTTGCACTACATTGCACACTTTGCATGCTTTAAAGTATTTTTAATGTGCAGCCACAAAATCAACTCTTGAATTTTATCTTTACTATTCTCTAAATTAAGTGCTGTAAGTTTCTCTAGAAATATAGGGAAGAGATAATTAACTTGAAACAATCTTATTTATGCCAAGCCTTTTTCTGAAGATTTTCAAGTAATTCTACAAGGATTTTAGGAGTATGTGAAGCAGTTTTATTTGAAAAAAAAATCTCTCTCAAATGACTAAATACCCCTTGCTTTTTACTATTTTTGTTTCTGAGTTTTCACTCCAAAAGAAAGAGAACTCCTGAGAGACTGACAATATGATCACCAAAGTTTCTACCAGCTCTTAAATTCTGCAATTCTGTGAAAATAGATCAATGCAGATAATGCCCAGGAAAGACTCTATTGCAAAATCACTTGTTTGACGCAGGTCCTAAAGCTTAGTTTGAACTAAGGATATGTTAAAATCAAATAAGACCGTTTTTGCATTATTCATAAGACGAATAACCAAATAAAGGAAGAATCATTTCTCCTAAGATTTGATGATAGGTTTTCTTAAAACAGCTTTGCCTTTTTTTGCTTTATTTTCCTTTCTTTTTCTCTTTTATTCTTTCTTATAATTATATTCTTTGGGGGTAGTTCAAATGTCTTCTCCCTGAAATATTAAAACCCCAGTTTTCTTATCACCTCTTTAAATGGGTTTCATAATTCCTCTACAGTGAGCCTTATTGTAATATTTTGAACAATTAGACCTGACATCCATGTTCAAGGAAAATGAATAGATACTTTAGTTGAAATTACTTGAATTCTTTTTTTTTTCTGCCCTATTTCTTTAATCCAGATAAAACTTACATTTCCAAAGAAAAGCCACCTATCTACTACAGAATGTTAGGAAAGTAGATCAATCTTGAGCAAACAGCTAAGAAAAATTTACCATGATATTTGCCTTAAAACTAAATGGTCCTGGAATAAGAGAGGTATCTGTTCAAAATGTGTTTTTATAGATTTCAGGCATTAGTTCCCCTAAGGCAAAGATACTTAGCTTAACAACAAAATATTCATATTAGATAGTTCGTACAAATGCAGTGAGCAAGACAGCTGTTATTCTTTTAGATCTATTTGAATCGGTAAATGTTCCTACACTGCAGACTCCACTCCCGCTGAAATAAGGTCCAACAAGCATCCCAATGGCATCCAAACAAGATTTGGTCTCCCCGATTTTTAGAAGCACACCTCCCACCTCGAATCCCACATTCCCTGTGAGCTGCTGCCTCTCTCTGACATTCACAGCCCCACATGGGGGAAAACTGCCAGGGCCCTAGATGTGGTCCCCACTCATCACTCACTTCTGCCTCAGTGCACTCCCGTCTCAGTTTTGATCCCGTTTCTCCAGCAAGAACGCACTTCCCCAGGAGGGCCAAGTTGCTAAAAGCTAGTGGAAAACTTTCATTTTCCGAAGTCTTTGACCTCTCATTAACATTTGATACAAATGTCTGCTCCTTCTTTCTTAGCTTCTGTGATAACACTCCTGATTTTTCACCACTTTTCTGGCTTCTTCTTTTCTACCCAAATTTAAATGTCCACCTCCCCAGGGAAAAGCGCTGATCCCTGTTTGGTCCTTATTCTCCACCCTCTCCTTCAGTGGCCCCCTTTTCTCATGTGATTTTCTTATGCCAACTCCTCCAAATGTACACTTCACACATCACTTCTGAACTCCAGGTGCAAATATTCAACTCCTTAATTAACATCTCAAGTTGGATGTTTTATGATGACCAGTCAGCTAATTAGCTCCTACGATCATTGTCTCCCCTACTTGCTTCTTTTCTGTTATGTCATATCTAGTTTCTCCTAGAGGACAGGTCCTCCTTGATACCTAAGTATTCCTCATTCACAGAAACAAACAGTACCATTGCTCCTACCTCCAGAGTTTCATGTGGGTTTCTTTGCTTTCTCTGTCTCCTGCCATCCACTCACTTGACCCATTATCACTGCTCCCCCAATCAGTCCTCCTAAATCATCTCCCCATATCCGTTCTCCATAGATTAGTGAAAAGAATATTTTAAAAGTTCAAATTTGATTATGCTACCAATTTAAAGGCTATCAATGTCTGTCCATTACTAACCTGGACTACACAGCCTCCCACAGTTGGGGCAGGACTTGCCTGGCCATCCCTAATTTGTGCCTCTCCCCCTCACTCCACACACTCCTAGAAGTCTTGCCAAACAACTTTTTCTTACATCTCGTAGGTACTCCTAGCTACAAAAAGAGGCTAAGAAATGTGATCTTATAGCTGGGATCCAAGAACACAGATTCTGTTGTTAAGGGGCAGGGAGAGAATGAATAGTGGATAGCAGATTGGAGATAATAAATTGATTCTTAGGGAGACTAGGAGAAAGTAAGATTGCTTATAGGTTTACGGGTTGAGGTTCACATGAACTGGACATGGAACAACAGGCTGGTTCCAAATAGGAAAAGGAGTACGTCAAGGCTGTATATTGTCACCCTGCTTATTTAACTTGCATGCAGAGTACATCATGAGAAACACTGGGCTGGAAGAAGCACAAGCTGGAATCAAGATTGCTGGGAGAAATATCAATAACCTCAGAGATGCAGATGACACCACCCTTATGGCAGAAAGTGAAGAGGAGCTAAAAAGCGTCTTGATGAAAGTGAAGGAGGAGAGCGAAAAAGTTGGCTTAAAGCTCAACTCAAGACCCACCAATGCTGTCATTCCCACTGCCACAACTACAAACAACATCAGATCTGGTAGTTTTTCCTTTCGCCTGGGTTTCTGAGAAAGGTGACATAAAGCAGCTAGCCTACTATAAATATCTGGCATAAGGTTAACAGATGTACTTTACCCATCATACAAATGTAAATTATTTTAATATAATCAACTGAGGAAACATTTACTTGCTATGAAATACATTAGTGAATTCACAACAAACTTGAACTCTGAAACAGCAAAATCAACTTTAAAAGTCAAGTTAAAACAATTAATTTGAAATTACTAGCATAATAATCAAATCCAATGAGAATGAAGACAAAACACTTAGGGTAAAATATACTTTTAAGAAAAGCCTTTGCTTTAGCATTTTGAAGAACACAATTTTTTTTAATTTAATACTTGCACATGTACGCATCTGAATGCAGAGTTCCAAAGACTAGCAAGGAGAGATAAGATAGCCTTCCTAAGTGAATAATTCAAATAGAGGAAAACAATAGAATGGGAAAGACTAGAGATCTCTTCAAGAAAATTAGAGATACCAAGGGAACATTTCATGCAAAGATAGGCACAATAAACCATAGAAATGGTATGGACCTAACAGAAGCAGAAGATATTAAGAAGAGGTGGCAAGAATGCACAGAAGAGCTATACAAAAAAGATCTTAATGACCCATATAACCATGATGGTGTGATCATTCACCTAGAACCAGACATCCTGGAGTGTGAAGTCAAATGGGCCTTAGGAAGCATCACTACAAACAAAGCTAGTGGAAGTTATAGATTTCCAGCTGAACTACTTCAAATCATAAAAGATGATGCTGTTAAAGTGCTGCACTCAATACACCAGCAAATTTGGAAAACTCCAGCCAAAGGACTAGAAAAGGTCCATTTTCAATCCAATCTCAAACAAGGGCAATATCAAAAAATGTTCAAACTACTACATAATTGCATCCATTTAACATGCTAACAAGGTAGTGCTCAAAATCCTCCAAGCTAGATTTTAATAGTACAAGAACAGAGAACTTCCAGATGTTCAAGCTGTATTTAGAAAAGACAGAAGAAGCAGAGACCAAATTGCCAACGTCCATGGGGTCATAGAAAAAAAATGGAGAATTCCAGAAAAACATCTATTTCTGCTTCATTGACTACACTAAAGCC
Organism: Neotragus pygmaeus; assembly: GCA_006410875.1. Taxonomy (NCBI): domain Eukaryota; kingdom Metazoa; phylum Chordata; class Mammalia; order Artiodactyla; family Bovidae; genus Neotragus; species Neotragus pygmaeus. The sequence goes on along the minus strand of SJYV01034294.1, from coordinate 1,491,825 downwards.
TTTGACTGTGTGGATCACAATGAACTGTGGAAAATTCTTAAAAAGATGGGAATATCAGACCACCTTACCTGCCTCCTGAGAATCCAGTATACAAGTCAAGAAGCAACAGTTAGAACTGAACATGGAACAATGGATTCATTAAAAATTGGGAAAGGAGTGTGTCAAGGCTGTATATTGTCACCCTGTTTATTTAATTTATATGCAAAGAACATCATGTGAAATGCCAGACTGGATGAATCACAAGCTGGAATCAACACTGCCAGGAGAAATATCGATAACCTCAGATATGCAGATGACACCACCCTTATGGCAGAAAACAAAGAGGACTAAAGAATCTTTTGATAAAGGTGAAAGGAGAGTGAAAAAGCTGGCTTAAAACAACATTCAGAAAATTAAAATTATGGCATCTGGTCCCATCACTTCATGGCAAATAGATGGGGAAACAATAGAAACAGTGAGAGACTTTATTTTCTTGGGCTCCAAAATCACTGCAGATGGTTACTGCAGCCATGAAATTAAAAGATACTTGCTCCTTGGAAGAAAGCTATGACAAACATATTAAGATAGCATATTAAAAAGCAGAGGCATTACTTTGCCAACAAAAGTCCATCTAGTCAAAGCTATGGTTTTTCCAGTAGTCATGTATGGATGTGAGAGTTGGACCATAAAGAAGGCTGAGCACTGAAGAATTGATGCTTTGGAACTGTGGTGTTGGAGAAGACTCTTGAGAGTCCATTAGACAGCAAGGAGATAAAACCAGTTAATCCTAAAGGAAATCAGTCCTGAATATTCACTGGAAGGACTAAAGCTCCAATACTTTGGCCATCTGATTCGAAGAGCTGATTCATTGGAAGAGATCCTGATGTTGGGAAAGATAGAAGGCAGGAGGAGAAGGGGATGACAGAGGATGAGATGGTTGGACGGCATCACTCACTCAGTGGACAGGAGTTTGAGCAAGCTCTGGGAGATGGTGAAGGACAGGGAAACCGGGTGTGCTGCAGTCCATGGGGTTGCAAAGAATCAGACACCACTGAGCAACTGAACGACAACAAGTAATAGCTTTATGACAAGTTGGTACAATTGAAAGAGGCCTTTTTTAACCTTTTGTTACACAGATAAGTTACAGAGATGTGTAATATATTCACATGTAATTGTACAACATAAATATTATTAAAGGGTGCACTATAGAAACACACAATTTTTAGAGAAAAAAATCTCACTGAGATATCTTTAAAATATACTAACCTGGCTAGTCTGCTTTGCTTCCCACTTTCTGAATCTATAAGTAAATGTAGATTTTGAAAAACGATTGAAAGCTAAGATATATGTTATTCTGAAATTGTGTGGACCATAAAAATTAAATCTAATTTGACTAATATCAACCAACTTTTTCCTTTACAATTAGTACAATTAAAGCCTCTATTCTAAAATTTCAATAAATTATTACTAGACAATGTTTAGATCCTTCCAAACCAAGCAATTATAATTGTTTTTAACCACTTCACCCTAACATACAATTCCATGATTCTTATGTTATTTGATTTGAATCTCCTGCATAGCAATACATATAACTAGATGGTTAGGGCATGTTCAAGATTTGCTACCCTTTTCTGAAAGAGTTGACTATTTTCTATGAGGATGAAAAAGATGTTACACTGAAGTCTGCTGCTTTAGACGAATAATAGGTTAACTACCCAGCAAGAAAAGTAAAAGGAAATAATTGGGTGTCTCTTTTCTTATGACTTAATCTTATAACTCCTATATAGATAGTATCACCTGAGTGCAGACTGAAGCTAAACTAGTTAAAGTTCTGAGATTCAACATTTGTACATTATTTTTATTCTCCAGCTCATTTCTAAATGTCATAAATAATTTAAGAGTTTTACCATCAGTTCCTTAATATAAAAAAGACAAACCTGAAGGCATTTAATAGGGCAATGTAGGCAGTAAAAGGATGATACAGTGAAAATTAAAATATTTCTGGGGTCATGGATTTAGAAGATTTCTAAGTATTCTCCATCAAACCTCCCATCTTTTTTTTAGCCTATTCCATGGAATTTGGGGATTATGTTGAAGACTGTAGACCAAAACTCTGTAATGATGCCAGGAAATACAAAAACTAAATATTTCCAGATGAACTCACGGGCAATTCCACTCCCCTTGTATAAAAGCCTCATTTACCTTTTTTTTTTTTAAGTGGCCTTTCACACAATCTGAATAAGTATCCAAATTATCGCCATTGTAGTTCACATATCTTTGTGAAAAGTCCTGAAAAGTCACTAAAAAACACACTATCAACCAGGCCATTTGGACCAGAAACCACATGCTCGAGTTCACCATGAAAAACAGGATTGCAGATTGGGCATGTGCTTGGCAAAGCCACGGATCACCAGCTGAGACTTGCTTCCTCCAGGAAACACCAGCTGGGTGTCAGTCGGCATCCTTCCAAGGGCAGTGGTTCCCATTGGGCCACCAGAGAATGGAAAGAGCGCGGGCCCCTACAGTTCAGTCATCCATGCAGGCACCATGCAGACGCACATTGAGAGCAAAGAATGCGAGTTGATGTGCCCGGCCTGATATTTCCCTATGGCTTGTTCTTTGGTGTCCTTTAAGACGACCCGTTGCACAGCCCAGTTTGCAGATTTCTGGTCACTTAGATTTATGGTTCTTTTGACCTTAGACAACATAAAGCTATATCCTTCATAACCTTCTTAAGAGAGGCTTATTGGAATTTTGAGGGTTTTTTCTATTTTAAAAATCCTTAGATTTTTGTCAACAGAGATTTGAAATACCACATGAAATTATGTACTCATGTCCCTCACCACCACCTCCAAATAACAGAATTACATAAATAAAACATTACATAGAAAATGCTTTGCTTCAATTTATGGGAGGTAAATTTAACAAGAGCTGGCTCATTGTAGGAGAATTCAACTTATCTTTTCCTGATCCTTTTATTCTATACAGGGAAGGAAATTTATATCAGTTTAAAAATATATTCCTGCTTCTCATAACTGAATCTATTATTTTTCTCTATGATCCATCAGGTAAAAACAAGAATAATAGATTGCTTTGACAAAAAACTTGAACATAAACGTCTCCAAGAATCAAACGTGTTAAGTCAAAAGGGTTTCAGGTAGTATAAAAACAAGAAAGGATAACCTTCTTTTTACATTTCAAAATCAGACCTTACTAAAAAATTTATTGTTATTAGCTACTACAAAAAGAAAATGATATAGTAGTTGAATTTTCACAGTGAAATGGGAATATTTTAATTCATTTCTGTATATGTTCAATCAGGATTGAACTCCTAGAAATAAACTCAAAGAAAATGAGCTGTTTTCTTTTAATTTCTAATAACTGGTTATTTATAATTTGCTCTTTGCATTAGACTCTTTGACTTTAAGTAATTGAAGTTGCCTTATACATAGTCAAATAATTAGAAAGATTAGTGTTGACCTTCCCTTACAAATATTTGCTATTCAAGAATCCTTGTGGCTCAAACCGTAAAGAATCTGCCTGCAACGTGGGAGATCAGGGCTCAACTCCTGCATTAGGAAAATCCCCTGAAGAAGGGCATGGAAACCCACTCCAGTATTCTTGCCTGGAGAATTCTATGGACAGAGGAGCCTGGCAGGCTACAGCCCATTAGATCACAAAGAGTCAGACACCACTGAGCAACTCACACACACACACACACACACACACACAGGAAACGAATGACTCTATAATTGTTAGCTCCACGAGGCCCATTTTAGTTTCAAAAAGTTTAAGTGTATATACACACACACTATTATATGTATATTGCATAGCTACTTCATTCCAGGGAACTTTCTCCTTAATCGATGCCTACCCAGACTTCTCTAATTTTATTCAGATATGCCAACCTCCCGGCCTGTCTCCAGAAAAGGTACCCATATTCCCAGCTTCAGTGGCAGAACATATTCTGAAAAAAACAGCAAAAGTGTTAATTGCTCAGTTGTGTCTGACTCTTTGCGACCCCATGGACTTTAGCCCTCCAGGTTCCTCTGTCCATGAAATTCTCCAGGCAAGAATACTGGAGTCGATAGCCATTTCCTTCTCCAGGGGATCTTTCTGACCCAGGGATTGAACCCAGATCTCCTGCACTGAAGGTGGAGTCTTTACCAACTGAACAACCAGGGAAGCCTAGAACTTATTCTAAGTCAACACAATTCAGTCTGTTATTGGTCTAGGGCTGGGCATATGACCCCAACTTACCTGAAAAGAAAAAGAAAGATTTTTATACAAGTTGAAAATGCAAAGAGAGAGACTTCCCATTTTTCTTGCTGGATGGAGAAAAGGAAACCCCAGTTGGCTCTGATGGCCATCTGTGATCATGGGAATGAGAACAATGCTGATGGCAGAGGGAAGGTTGGGAAAGGACTTTGATCTTTGTTAACACTATTGATGCAATTCCCAGGTGGCCACTGGTAAAGAATCCACCTTCCAGTGCAGGAGATGCAGGTTGGATCTCGGTCGGGAAGATGCCCCAGAGACGGAAATGGCAATCCACTCCAGTGTTCTTTCCTGGGAAATCCCATAGACAGAGGAGATTGGCAGGCTATAGTCCATGGGGCCTCAAAAGAGGTGGACAACAAAAGCATCACTGAACTGCTAATGGTATTGTTCATGAAACCCTGTCTCCTTTGTTAAATAACAAAAATGCAACTGAGTAAATTTAAAGGTCAAATTGGCTTTATTCTGTGATTCTTGAATCAAGACCGCATTTCATTTAATAAATAGAAAACAGGTAGGCCATGCCATAGAAAAAGGAAGGACTTTTAAAAATAGAAAAGGGGGTGAGGAAAGGAAGTTATTAGCCAGGAATGCATTGTTTTGGACAAGGTTGTCCTCCTAAGTGGGATGGAAGGGGTCTATCAGGAAGATTATCTCCCTCGTGTTGGCCCAGTGATTCCAGGTTGACTGGTTGGTTAACGGCTACATTCTTGGGAGAGGCTGAAACTACAGTTAGGTTAAGTATTAAGTCTAGTTTTGCTGACATGGGGCTTAGCACAAGTGACTCCCTATCTGGGGCCTGTTATCTCCTTTTTAACAACTTCTGTCTTCCAATTAGAGTTACAGATTTACTTAGTGCTTAATCTACTTTGTGTTGGGGCTTCCATAACTGCTTAGAAATGCTCTTCCTTCTCTTTATAGAAAGAAGAGAGAATATACTCAAAATATTCTTAATGTACTCAAAATTTTTCTTATGAATTGTGTCATTCATATTACTTTACATTAGAAGATCTTTTCATATATATTTTGATTTTGAAACTTTCTTTGAGGACTCTCTGTACTTATCTAATGAGGCACAAAACTTGATAAACCAACTGCTTACAAGAAATAAGATTCTTGCAAAGGTTAATTAAAACTTAAGATGAGTAAAAAACTCTTTTGGCCTAACCGGACAAAAAATAATTTTAAAACCAAGGTTATGAGACCTTATTATTCCTGATTCTTACTCTCTATATCTGAAGCAGAATTTGACCTGTTTTGTAGTCAGTTTGAAAATCTGGCCTATATGCCAAAGGTACATTTCTTTTTAATTATTCAGAAATCCTAGGTCATAAAGCAATCCTACTGATCTCCTCTCATTTTCCTAAACTATTTTGATACTTATTTCTCAGATCTTGCAGGCTATTAGATGTTTCTTGCATATTTCCATAGATAATAAGTCATCAGTTTTGCAATCTGATTCTTAACATTAAGAGACTAAAACTAATGTAGATGAATCTCAGATGACACATATCGAGGTATAGAAAAATTCCATCATCTCCTTCTACAAAATGAGGGAGATTTTAATTCTTTTTCTCAACAGCTGCTTCATTTTTTTATGCATAGAGAAAAATATGTGCAATTACTCCAAGTACAATCAAGTCATTTAACATGGCTTTGCCATCATTGTAGTTACAGGATATTTTAAATGAGAAAAAAAAAATCTCAAAGCACAGGTCCTGCTGTGCAGCAAAGCAATCAAATTCCTTCATAATAACAGTCTGATGGGATTCAGCAATCCAAGGAATAATGAATAACCACTTTAATCAGTAAACAGGAAAATGCTACAACAGTCACTGAGTAAAAATTGACTATCATCTGTTGATCCTCTTGATCGGCATTTCAAACAATAAATAGAAATGTAAGTCTCTTTTAAAAAGAAAAATAACTCTGTTTAGTATGTTTGATTTGGCCAGGCAGTGGGGAGATGATATTTCATCTTAGACTGTCCTTCAGTATTGCTCAGCTGGTAAAATGCACATTTAATCTTTTTCATATCATATAGTCAAATTTACCTTATCACTTGAATATGTGCAGAGAAATTCATTTTTACAGTTGATTAATATGATTGTATTGCTGAACTGATTACTGGGTTTTATTGCTGCTTCATTATTTGTTCTTCCTCTTCAGTGTTCATCATAGAAAGTTATTTGTATCCGAATATGAAGAATCTGTTACAAAATAATCCTCAAATTTCCAGTGCAGTGTCTCAAATGTCGGCCGGTCTTTAGGCTCTGCATTCCAGCACTCCAACATGATATTGTAGAATTGCAATGGACAGTTAGATGGCTGAGGGAGTCTATAGTTTTGACCCAACATCTGGATTACCTGAGCACCCGTCATACCTAAAACATATACAATGGAAGCAACAAAAAACAAATTAAAAATCAGAGTCTTAAATCCATAGATACTGATACCCTAGAGGACAAAGCAAATTGACTTCCTCAGAGAAACTGAGAAGTCCACCATTCTCTTCCCAGGCTGTCAAAACTAAATCCTGCAGCAAGTACTGTCTATAAGACTGCAATTCAAGAGCAAAGGATAAGGAGGCAATAAAGCACCTCATTAATGCAAATCATTATCATCAAATTTTATCTATTATGCTCCCACAGGCGCATGGTGTGGTCAGCCTCATAACTGCCCTCTAAGTCTGGGCGAAGCAGTTAAAGTCATACCTAAGTAAGTGACCTACAGCAGAAAGGCCCACTTAGAATTACTCACCACTATAAGGCATTTTGCCATAAGTAATGATTTCATAAAGAAGGATTCCAAATGACCACACATCAGACTTAATGCTGAATTTATTAGTACGAATGGCTTCAGGCGCAGTCCACTTCACCGGCAGCTTTATTTCGTGTTTAGATTCATAGATGTCTTCATTCTCTACCTGTTAATGCATTAAGGAATCAAGCCAAGTTAAAGTGGTAGTTTTTTTTTGGCCACCCTCATTCATCTGTAATCTACTTCTCATTAAAATGAAGAGGGAAAAGATTCAAAATGAGTTTAGTTCAGGTGATAAGTACAGCAGTCATTAATGAAACATTATTTGAGAGCCTGAAGTGAAAGTGTTAGTGACTCAGTCCCATCTGACTCTTTGCAGTGCCCTGGCTCCTCTGTCCATGAAATTCTCCAGGCAAGAATACTGGAGTGGGTAGCCATTCCTTTATCCAGGAGGTCTTCCTGACCCAGGAGTCAAATCTCCATCTTTTGCCTTGCAGTCAGATTCTTTACCCTCTGAGCCACCAAGGAAGCCCTATTTGAGAGCCTGTGCAAGCATGCCAAGTTGCTTCAGTCGTGTCTGACTTGCAGTTCCCTGGACTGTAGCCCACAAGGCTGCTCTGTCCATGGGATTCTCCAGGAAATAACACTGGAGTGCGTTGCCATGCCCTCCTCCAGGGGATCTTCCCAACCCAGCAATGGAAACCCAGACTCCTGTGGCCCTGCATTGCAGGTGGATTCTTTATTGTGAGCCACTGGGGAAGCCCTTTGAGATCCTACTATGTGCTAAATGTAGGACTGGAAGGAGCATTATATTACATATGGGAAATTCGTCTGTGATGACACTGGTTTTATACCTGGTCTTTAACAAACTAAAAAAAGTGAAAACAAAGCCTGGTGTTTTTTTTATTTACTGCTGGCATTGAAGAGCCACTGACTTTGAGAATTACCATGTAACCATTTTCTAATACTGAAAAGTAGGATCCAAATGATTTAAATTACTATATCAACTCACTGGGGATCTAATTAATTTACAAAGAGGACAGACAACTTCATAAAGATCAAAAGAGAATCATATACTTGTGTTTCATGCTCCACACTCATATTTTAGGATATAATACAGAAATAAACATTTAAATTCAGAGAAAAACAGCTAATACTACACTTTCCATATCAGTGTCTTCTGGCCTGATGTCACAAAATTGAGGGAGGTAGAGATGATATGGGGTGGGATGTGGGAGGGGGGTTCAGGATTGGGAGCTCGTATACACCCGCGGCAGATTCATGTCAATGTATGGCAAAACCAGTACAGTATTGTAAAGATAAATAAAATAAAAATAAAATTTAAAAAAAAAAGCAATGATTGCTGTAGAGTTCTGGCAGCATGCATATTAGTCTGGCACAAAGTGAACAACAATACATATAGTAACTATACAAAGTGTGCTGCTTATAAATAAACAAAGGCAGACAGAGGCTATTGTTGTTTGGTCGCTAAGTCATGTCCAACTCTTCTGAGATACCATATTATAGCCCACCAGGCTCCTTTGTCCATGAGATTTTCCAGGCAAGAACAGTGAAGTGGTTTGCCATTTCCTTCTCCAGAGGATCTTCTCGACCCAGGGATTGAGCCCACATCTCCTGCATTGCAGGCGGAGTCTTTACCGTTGAGTCACCAGAGACTGATATGAAAAACTGATCATTAATGCAACCACAAACTTAATTACATACTTTCCCATATGGTTGGTCACTGTTTTCTCTGTTTCTTTCAAATTGGTGAAGAAACAGAAATAGAAGCTAGTTTCGTCTGTAGGGCCTTGGTATCCCGACATGATCTATGGAGCACAAGACTCTCAGAAATATTGTGGAAAAAAACAGCAGGAATACTACTAGTCTACTGGCCTGTGAGCCTTTTGATTCATTACCAACTAATTAAAACAAAGCCAAATCCACCTTAAAAACTCTTGCAAGTCCAAAATCTGCCACTTTGTAGATATTATGTTCCCCAACAAGGACATTTCTGGCAGCCAAATCTCTATGGATATAGTTCTGGGATTCCAAATAGGCCATTCCAGAGGCAACCTGGGCTGCCATGTCTACCTGCTGCGTCAGATGGATTTTTGATCCAGCATCATCTAGGCAAAAAGAAAAAATAAGAGATTCAATTTAGAGAACACTGGAAATATTGAAGCAAATTCTAAGAATTCTGATGACTGAGCTCTCAGTGGGATTAAGTGCCATAGCACTGATCTGTTGAGAAAATAAATATAATCAGTACAAGCCGTTCCATTTCCTGTGAAGGGTTAATGAGGCAGCAATTTTCAGAGTTCAAACACATTTCAAAGCTGAGTCGCTCCCTTTCCTAAATGAACATTACTGAGAGAAAGGAGCAAAGGCACCACATGATCCAAACATAGCTATAAATATCTGAAAGAGTCCAGCTATTGCCATTTTGAATATCACATGTTACTGACTCATCTCTTCCTGGAAATTGTTATTTGGTTACCTCTGGGTTTCTATCATTACATAGTTTGCTTTAGTCTTTGAACCTAAAAATAATGCTAATTTGCATGGTTGAGCCAATGAAAAATTTTCATTTTTCCATCATATTGTTCTTAAAAACTAGCTCACAAAAAAATGAAGGCTCTATATGTGTAGTTATAAACTGTGTATATTACATCTGTGCTCCAGCAAGTTTGATGCATGTGTTAAAGTTTCTTTCTTAGTCTGTTATTCTTGGAATAGGTTTCTCATCTCTCTAGGCATGGTATACCTTTCATAGACATAGTTTCTCCTACTGCTGATTCTGTAAAATGAAGTATAGGAAATTTATGTAGTAGAGTCAGTCTGATAATTATAGAGAGATTAGTGTTATATTGACTTTGTGAAACAGTGTCAGCCATCCCTGGATAGTTGAGATGCTATACTGTTAATAGATATCTTCAGATTTTTGGAGAATTGAAATTGTCTCACATAAATCCAAACTATCATTATCCTTGTCTGAATAAGCCAAACATTACCAAAAATGCATTGAATTTATGGTCAAGAGTCTTACACACAACTCCTGACTTGAGGGGTAATTACAGTACAAGAGACAGGAACCCTGGTTTGAAGCTAGAGTGCCAGCTTTGAATCAGGGCTCCACCTTAGATTTCTTCCTGACTTTGGGCAAGCTGCTTAATATTCCTGTGCCTCAATTTCCCCATATATACAGCAATAATTACCATTACCTCATGGTGTGCTTAGTCGCTCAGTCATGTCANCCCTGGTTTGAAGCTAGAGTGCCAGCTTTGAATCAGGGCTCCACCTTAGATTTCTTCCTGACTTTGGGCAAGCTGCTTAATATTCCTGTGCCTCAATTTCCCCATATATACAGCAATAATTACCATTACCTCATGGTGTGCTTAGTCGCTCAGTCATGTCAGACTCTTTGTGACCCCATGGACTGTAGCCCACCAGGCTCCTCTGTCCATGGGGATTCTCCAGGCAAGAATACTGGAGTGGGTTGCCATGCCCTGCTCCAGGGGATCTTCCCAACCCAGGGATCAAACCCAAATCTTCCAGATTGCAGGTGGATTCTTTACCATCTGAGCTGCCAGGGAAGCCCTTACCTCATGGGATTAGTTGTTAAAAGAGAATTAAAATGAGTTAATACACATAAAGCACTTAAAATAGCACTTGACATAGGAAGAACACAGTAAAGTCTACCTGTTCTTATTATCTATCATTGCTGCTGCCTAATCAGAATTAAATAGTTTAAGATTTGTGAAACTAGAGATGCATGTGGATTACCCAAGTCGAAATGTCTAAAAGAACACAAGCATATGGTTTGGAAGCTCAAAGGAAAGCATGCAGCTAGAGATATAGATTTAAGCGTCATTGTTTATGGGTGGAAGTTAAACATTAAAAGTTGCTGAGATTGCTACAAGGTGATAGAATCATGAGAAATGCCAACATTTACAGTGGGCATAGAAAAATAAACCTGTAGGAAAACTGAGAGGAATCAGCCTACAGAACAAGAGAAGAACCAGAAGAAAACATCCAAAAGTTTGAGAAGAGAAAGTCACCACCAGTGTCAAATAAATCCAGCAAGATAAGAACTAAAAAGCATATCTTAAATATAGCAATTAAGAAGTTATTGGAGACACCGGTGACAGGAAGAAAATCTCACTGGAGATGGGGTATAAAGGGTGAAGGACTGAATAGGAATTGAGGACATGGAGCTAGCAAGAGGAGAAATCAACTTCCAAAAACCTAATCAAAGGGGGAAAATAACAAAACGCTAGCAGAGAAAAATGAAGTCAAGGAAGAGAGAGCAATTATCATGAAGTTCATGATAGTGAGGGATTGTCATTGATAAGGTACTAGAGCAATTTCGGGAATGCTGAGTATCTTATTCTTGATATGCATACTGGCTGCATAGTTGTTTATTTGCTCACTTTACAATTACATGATAAATATATACGTAGAAAGGGCATAAATCATACATGTTCCTTTCTACATGTCTGTCATCTTTTATAATTAAGAAAATGAAATTAAATAGAGTCAAGGAAAGTTTTAAATGAGAAAGACCTAAGCATTGTGTGTGTGTGTGTGTTTAATACAAACAGTGTATTTAAATAGGATCTGAGTAATAAAGGTCACTTATGTTAAACTTACAGCTAACATCATACTCAATAGTGAAAAGCGGAAAGTTTTTCCTCTAAGGTCCAGAATAAGGTAAGTATGCCCACTCTCACCACTTCTATTTAACACAGTATTGGAAGTCCGAGCCAGAGCAATCAACAAGAGAAAGAAAGAAACTGGAAGAGAAGCAGTAAAACTTTAACTATTGGCAGATGGCATGACACTGTATACAGAAAATCTTAAAGACCCCATCAAAAATACTCCTAGAGCTAATAAATAAATTCGGTAAAATTTTAGGATACAAAATTAATAAACAGAAATCTGTTACATTTCTATACATTAGGAATGAACTATCAGCAAGAAAACAATATGACAATCCTGTTTACAAGCAAATAGAAAGACTGCAGCCTTGTGAGAAACCCTGAGCCAAGAGAGCTGGCTCATCTGCGCCTGGATTCCTGATTGCAAACGCTGTGAGGAAATAAATGTTTGCTGCTTTAAGCTGCCAAGTTTTGGAGTAATTTGTCGTGCAGCAATAGATAAAAGGTTGATATTCGGAAAATAATATCAGTGCTACGTGTACAATTAAAAATGTGGACCATGCGACTTCCCTAGTGACTCAGTGGTAAAGAATCCACCTGCCAAGGCAGGAGACNGTCATAGAGGATCCTGCTGTGATTTATGTTGGAGAGTGTTTTGCCTGTGTTCTCCTCTAGGAGTTTTATAGTTTCTGGTCTTACATTTAGATCTTTAATCCATTTTGAGTTTATTTTTGTGTATGGTGTTAGAAAGTGTTCTAGTTTCATTCTTTAACAAGTGGTTGACTCAATTACTTTAAAATGAAAAGCAACAGTGGTAGAATCTGTGCTATTACCTCGTCCAGCTGCTCTCCTCCCAAATCCTGCTACATAAGGCACCTTGCTGTCCATTGGTCCCATCCCAAACCCCAATGTCCCCCTCCCACTTATCTGGTGTGCATTCTCTCTGTATCCTACCTAAATCAAGGGTCAAGGTCAAATGAAGTTCCATCTCATCCACAATTATTTCCCCAACTCTCTGACCCATAGCATCTACCATATGTATCATCAGATTTCTCATAATTAATTTCATCTTTTTTTCAATTTCATTTACTTAATTGTTCATTCATTTACTTAATCAATACATATTTTTCAAGCACCAACTAGGCTTCATTGTGTAAACAAAACAGGCAAGGCTTCTGCTCTCATACTTCACAATCTAGCTTGTCATCTGTCATTAGATGTTTATCTTATTTCCTACACTAAGTCATAGGCATTTTGAGTGCACAGAAGGTCACCTATGTTTTGTAAATCTTTTCCCTATCTGAATTCAACACTATGAGTTAAACTAAGTATTTTTAAGTCATGTCTTGGTATCAGGTGAGCTATTTCTTATCATAAGCTTAGCTATTCTTGTGAGGTCATTTCTGTACCATCTAAGATGTATATGCATGCATGCTCAGTGTTCAGTCATGTCTGACTCTTTCCAATACCATGGATTCCAGCCCACCAAGATTCTCTGTCCATGGGATTTCCTAGGCAAGAATACTGGAGTGGATTACATTTTCCTCCTCCAGGGGATCTTCCCAACCCAGGGATCGAACCCACATCTCCTGCATTGGCAGGTGGATTCTTTACCACTGAGCCATTGGTGATACCCTAAGATGTATATACTTATACAGAAATTGCATATTCACTTGGCAATATTTAACTCAATAAATTCCCTACATAATGATAAGAATTCTTCAGCTTCTACTTTTCTATAGAATTATAATCAGGCATCAGCAGGAAGCTTTCAGCAGTCATCCAGTTATAAACCACAGGACTGGCTATACCATTGACCGTACATGAGATCTAAACTCTGATGAGGAGCTGAGGGCTTGCACAGTTAAGGTGACTGACCACTAACTTGAAACACATTTAGGTAAAACATGCAAACGATGGAATTTAATGACAGATGTAGATAAAAATTCTATAAATGTTATCTCATTCCACCAAAGAGCAGGCCAAATAAACTGTTAAACAGTTAAATGATATCTATTATATGCAGACAACTGGATAATAAGCCTGGTCATTTCATGTTAATATTCTTGAAACAGATCATCTAAGTAAAAATTATATTCTAGCACTATTTTCTCCTCCAGCCATATCATTAAATGCTCCAATATCAGGATATTAGATTAGTGTTTTAGTGCAAAGAATGAATATTTTCTGTGTTCAGTGATTGCTTAAGGTCAGGACTTGGCAAACTTCTGAAAAGGATGAGATCATAAATATTTTAGACTTAGTGAGCCATATAGTCTCTGTTTCAACTACCAAACTCTGCTATTATAACAAAAAGGCAAAGACAATTATAAATGAATGAGTGTGTCTATGTTCCAATTAAATTTATTCATAAAAATATTGGGGCTTCCCTAGTAGCTCAGTCAGTAAAGAATCTGCCTGAAGAGGAGATCAGGGTTCAATCACTGGGTCGGGAAGATCCCCTGGAGGAGAAAATGGCAAACCACTCCAATATCCTTGCCTGGAAAAGTCCCATGGACAGAGGAGCCTGGTGGGCTGCAGTACATGGGGTCACAAAGAGACAGGCACGACTGAGTGACTAACACTTTACACTTTCATAAAAATATTAATAAGTGTGGGGTAGTATTGGCTCATAGGCCATAGTTTGCCTATCCATGCTTTAGGTATTCAATGACCTTTTTTTTTTTCTTGAGCTAGCATATCATATGACGAAAAACTCCAATATCTGAAGGAAAAAAGTAACTTCAAAAGTAAGGAAGACAGCTTGAAAGCATTTCACCTTTAAGCATGGTTTTCCCAGCTTGACACACAGGCCATCACTGGTCTTGGTGTAGTGACTCACAAATTCATTCAGTGTTGAAAATGTTCTTCTCCGGGTGAGGAAAAAGCCCCCTTCATCCAGTCTTCTGATTCTGTAGTGTTTCACAACCCCTTCATCTAAAACTGGAACCCAGAATAAGTCCTTTTAGTAAACTTGCCAAAGCAAAAGAGATTTGCTTTTTTTAATGATGACAGTTCCATACATGGAATAAAATTTTAACAAATTCTGTTTATTTCTAACTTTTCTTTCAGAAAAAGGCTTCAGAAGGCTTACAAAAGCATATAGCAGAATAAAAAGAAAAAAAAAGAATGGGAAAATCATATTTTAAAGGAAATATAAAAATAAAAGAGTACGGTTAGCACTAAAAATCTATGCTTTGAGGCTTATTATACTTGTTTAAAACAAGCTATTTGCATTATTCTAGCAATGTAAAGAAGGAAATAGTTTCAGAAATCACAGTGTTCATAAGATAAAATCACAAAAGATATTTAGAAAGAGTTCTTTCTGGTACAGAGACAAAGGATAATTTTCTCCCATTAAATTATATAACATGGACACTGAAATAAAAGTGCTCTCAGGAAACAAAATATATGTATAGATATATAGATACAGATATAGGAAGGGAAGAAAGGAGAGACAGAGAAAAACATTATTTAGCCTTTAAAAATAAAAAAATATATAAAAAAAGGAAATCTTGTCATTTGCAACAATGAATGAAACTGGAGGCCACTGTGCTAAGTAAAATAAGACAGAGAAAGACAAACACTGCATAGCATCATTTATATGTGGAATTTTTTTTAATGAACTTATAGAAATAGAGTAGACAAATGGCTGCCTGGGGGTGGGATGGAAGGAATATGAATAGAGATGAACTGATAGAAGGGAATAAAATTTCAGCTGTAAGATGAATAAAGTCTAAACATCTAGTATATAACATGGTAGGGGATAACACTATATCACATAGGTGAAATTTGCTGAGAGTAATTGTCACATGTTCTCACCAAAAAAAGAGAAATATATGAGGTGACAGGCATTTTAATTAACTCGATGTAGGGAGAGGGAATCCTTTCATGATGTATATGTATTTCAAATCATCATGTTGTACATTTAAATATCTTTGTCAATTAAACCTCAGTAAAACTGAAAAAAAATCATATAATCTGCATACATGAAAATATTTTACTTTCAGTTCTTTATATTAAATGCAGAGGGCAGGCAAACATTTAGCTCTTCCAAAAATAACATAAAGTTCTTAAATTATAATTTTTTAAGTGTCTAGAACACATTCTGTACTCTGATCTGTCAAGTTAACATTCCCTTTGACTATAACTCTTGAGGCAATGTTAATTGCCTTAAATAATCATCACCAAATAGAGGAGTTTTATTAGGACATAGAACTAAGCTCATACAGATTTCTGCATATGGACTAAAAAGCTAAAAAAAAAACAACAAGCAAACAAACAAAGAGAGATGTAAACCATATTAGCCTCAATGTATTTCTCCACAAAGCAATAAGAAATATTAAAAGTAGGTAGCTACGTTATAAATTATACCTGCAATTTATATAAATATTGGCCTGAAAGTTCCAGTTGCCATTTATCAAAAAGAAAAGTACATAATTATAACTGAGGTGTCTAGCAAAGCAATATGTCTCTAACTGGAAGTGATAGGAAGCATCACCATTTTTTTCCAATAAAAAAATTCTTTTTTATTCAAGATGGACCATATCTGGCTCCAAACTAAAGTGGACTACATGGAAATTAAACTTAAGAATTCTCTTTTAATGCATCACAAAAGGCCTAGTGACTTCTAAGCCAGAGACTAAAGTCAACAGATGACTGAAGTGTCAAAATACTCGTGATTTTCTCAACAGGGGATGCAAATCCCTATGATTGATATGGCTTTGGCAATTGCTATTGATTATAGAGGAAACCTAAGTTTAAAATTTAAACTCTCAACTGTAAAAACCAATATTTTCTAACTAGTATGTGACCAATACACGGCAATGTCACTGAACCTCCATTTCTTCAACATTAAAACAAAAGAGCAGACTTTAAAAAATTTCAAAATTTCCAAACATTTCTACCTTAATTTTCCAACATTTCTAATAACTGTTGCTTTCTCTTTCTGAATTCTCATTTCTTTTTGTAGTCCTTTCAGAAAACTACAAATTGTGAAAACTACACATTACCAAAAGAAAAAGTCATCTCACCTTACAACCTTAAATACCCCTTGAATGGTTTTCCCATGAATTTTCTAAAAGCCCGATCTTCAGTTCTCACTTTAAATCCTCAGAACCAGCCTCCTCCCATCACCCTCTTTGCATGTACCCTTCCAGCTCCTTTCTCTCACATCACCCAGGTTAATTGTGATGGTGAATTTATCTCAGTAGAGCTGGCTCTGTGAATTACAGGGTCTCTGTGTCATGAACTAATACCTACTCAAAGCCTGACACAGAGTAACAACTAATACAAATATTTGCTAGTTGAATGAACGATGTCACTAACTTTTAGATTTGAAATAAAATGTAAGCTTCTGAAATGTCTGCTGCAAAACTAAATAGCTAGCATTACTGATTCAACAGACATGAATTTGAGCAAACTCCTGGAGATAGTGAAGGACAGGGAAGCCTGGAATGCTGCAGTCTATGGGGTGGCAAAGGGTCAGACACGCCTTAGTGACTAAACAACAGCAACAAATTTTACAAATGTCAATACTTTGAAGTCAAGACTTTCCCAGAATTTTATTTTTAAATAGAGGAAAACAAACCTAACCCCAGTGTATAAATACCATTAAAAGACAATTATT
Source organism: Neotragus pygmaeus (assembly GCA_006410875.1). Classification (NCBI taxonomy): domain Eukaryota; kingdom Metazoa; phylum Chordata; class Mammalia; order Artiodactyla; family Bovidae; genus Neotragus; species Neotragus pygmaeus. The sequence goes on along the minus strand of SJYV01034294.1, from coordinate 1,474,518 downwards.
CATGTTTATATCTAATTTTTTAAGTTTTGCAATAACACAGGATATGTGTACTTCATCTCTGATCAACATCACAGATTATTTATGTGTAGTTCATTCAAGTTTTCAGTCTAGGCAAGACTAAAAGATATATATATAGATATATACACACACACACACACATATGCATATGTATATTTTAAAATTAGATCACAGAAGCCACCTAAGGTAAATTCAATACACTGGGTTAGGATGAAAGCACTTTTAATGTTATAGTCCTGAGTAATCAAATCCAAAGCTCATGTTGTTTTCTTAAAGTGGTTTTAATTTGTTAGTAATGAGTCCACACATTTGTAAATTATCCATTCCTAATAAAGATTGAATTCAGAAGATCTCAGAACCAAGGAAAAATGAATTTTCTATTCCTCTTCTAGTTCATCGTGATCTTTTTATTGAACCAAACCTATTCTACATTCTACAGGCTATAAGTGAATGATAATGCTTATGCCATTCTTATTGTGAATTACTATGAGTTCAAACTAGTTAAAGTATTTTAGTAGTTTAACTGCAAAACATACAAGGCTAGCTATATACAATGGAATCATCCATCAGCAAACTCAGGAGAAGCGCAATTGAATGAATTGAGCTACCAGAAGGCCAGACATCCTAAGCTTGCATCTTGACTTGCATGTATACTGTTTGACCCAGGGGAAAATGTTTCACCTGTCAACTGGTTAATCTACCAGAACATGTCCAAGAATTAGGATATATTGCATGATGCAGGTAACCATGTATGTGGAGTACAATAAAGGCTTATTGAACATTGAAAGAATTCAGCTATTTCTGCCCATGCCCTTCTATAAAGATCGTAACACTGGTCACCTGATTATATATATATATTTTTTGGCCACCTTCACAACCAAGGTAACTGATTGTGCAGAAGTCCATGTGATACAGATGCAGTCTTATGATTTCAGTCCCATATGCCAGGCCCAAATGCATTTACAAGGAGTTGGTGGCAGTTATGGAAGCCCAATTTTCTCCTAATGGTGAGATCTTATTTTAGTCTCTAATGTTAGAAAAGGTGTGTGTTTACCACTGCACAAAGGAGTGATATTTCATCAAAAAATACTTTCAAAGAGTTTTTTTCCTCAATTTACCATGACTAACATATTCAGAACATTCTAAATAATTCTGATATTCCAAAATTAAGTTTTTAAAAGACAGAGCCTCCAGAAATTAACTTTAGAATGCAGTATAAATATTAAGTTAGAGGCTGTGTCTGCAAGACATGAAGACAGCTTATTAGGCTTAGTGAAAAATGTCAGTATAATGAGCAGTTTGGCATTTTGCAGATAAACAAATGGTTGAGTGAGTAGATTTTCATTTTTCAGCTGGTCTTCTGGCATCATCTGGGCATAGCCTTATTCCTACTGACTGATAATAATCTGCTCTCATACTGAGTAAAACAATGTGACTTAGATGATTGAGCAAATGATTAAAAATCAAGAACTCACTCCTCTAATCTTATTCTGCCAGCGATTTGTTCTTTGACCCTCGGCAAAGAATTTCATTTCAGTTTCCTTATCTAGAAAATGAAAATAATGATCTTATCTATATACTCCCACAGGGGTAGTTTGAGTGTCATTATTCACAAAGGATGATAGATATTTCTAAATATCCAATATGTGAGTACTATATTAGAATATCAGTATTATCAAATAGCATTGTCAACAAAAGAGTAAAATTTTCCACTCTTTGCACAATAATGACTACAGATCATAGTGGCTACCAAACATATTAAGTAAAGAAACTGCTATAAATTTGTGTGAGAGAACTCCTACACATGTAAACCCCTGTTTATTTGGTTTCTCTTTAGTAGGTTAGTTTGTACTTTTCAAAACTATTACACTCATGATAACACCTACTATGCCATTGCTTCAGAAATTATGTCAAGATAGTTCTACACCAGTAAGTAAATAATATTTGAGTCATTATGCTGAATTCCCCATTAAAATAGAAGTGAAAGTAGTGAAAATGTAAGTCGCTCAGTCATGTCCAACTCTTTGCAACCCCATGGACTATACAGTCCATGGAATTCTCCAGGCCAGAATACTGGCCTAGGTATAGCCTTTTCCTTCTCCAGGGAATCTTCCCAACCCAGGGATTGAACCCAGGTCTTCTGCATTGCAGGCAGATTTTTACCAGCTGAGCCACAGGGGAAGCCCAAGAATACTGGAGTGGGTGACCTATCCCTTCTCCCCCAGATCTTCCTGACCCAGGAATTGAACTGGGGTCTCCTACATTTCAGGCAGATTCTTTACCACCTGAGCTATCAGGGATGCTCCCATTAAAACAGAATCCAAAACAAACATCCATTTTGCACTGTATTTTGTTCTACAGCAAACAGAGTAGAATTCCTGTACGAGTAGTTTTGAAAAAACAAAGAATTGATACAGCTATCTAAAAATATTAAAGTGGCATCATGTAGAAGAAATGTTCTTTTTTGGTAAAAAAAAAAAAAAAAAAANAGTCCTGGAGTTCACTCAGATTCATGTCTATCGAGTCAGTGATGCCATCCAGCCATCTCATCCTCTGTCGTCCCCTTATCCTCTTGCTCCCAATCCCTCCCAGCATCAGAGTCTTTTCCAATGAGTCAACTCTTCGTATGAAGTAGCCAAAGTACTGGAGTTTCAGCTTTAACATCATTCCTTCCAAAGAAATCCCAGGGCTGATAGGGGTCTCCAAATGGAGAAAATAGTCTGCAAGTGTCCGACATTTTTTATCTCTCTCTCAAGCAGCAAGAGGAAACAAACTGCGTGTCAGATTTTTGGCTTCCCTGATAGCTCAGTTGGTAAAGAATCCCCTGCAATGCAGGAGACCCCAGTTCAATTCCTGGGTCAGGAAGATCCCCTGGAGAAGGGATAGGTTATCCACCCCAGTATTCTTGGACTTCCATTATGGCTTAGCTGGTAAAGAATCTGCCCACAATGCGGAAGACCTGGATTCAATCCCTGGGTTAGGAAGATCCCCTGGAGAAGGTAAAGACTACTCACTCCAGTATTCTGGCCTGGAGAATTCCATGGACTGTATAGTCCATGGGGTCGCAAAGAGTTGGACATGACAGAGTTACTTTAAATGTAAAAAAAAATAATAATACAATACATACATACAATTAAATGTACCCATTTTAAATTTATCATTCAGTGAATTCTGACAAATGGATATGCCACCATGATCAAGGCAGAGAATATTTCTATCACTGAAAAAATTATCTTCTCCCTCTTCCCAGTCTATTCTCATCCCCACCACTGACTCCTGTCAATCATTTGTCTACTTAGATTTACCTTTTCTAGAATTTCTCATTAAAAAAATTAGTATAATTTGTTTCTTTTTTTCTCAGTGTAATTTTTTTGAGATTCACCAGTGCTGTTTTTTCAGTAGTTTATTCATTTTTATTGCTAAATAGTTTAATATTCACTTTTGATGTGTATATTATGATATTCTCTTTATATAAATTAAGCCAATTTATCAATCATTTCTTTTATTGTTCGAGTTTTTGAGCCCATTTTGTCTAAGAAACGTTTGCCTACCCTAAGTTCATGAGGATGTTTTTCTATGTTATCTTCTAGAAGCTTTGCTATTTTACCTTAACACATTTAGATAAAAATTTACCTGGAATAATTTTTGTGTCTATATTGAGATGGGGTCAGTTTTCATATTCAGTGTAGATACCTAAATTACCTAATACCATTCTTTGAAAAAACTGTGTTTTTATTCAATGCCACCTTGGTTATTAATCAGTTGTCCATACATACACTCTGAGTTTGTTTGCATACAGTGTATTCTGTTCTGTTGATCTACCCTGTCTGTCTTTATGTCAATACCATACTGCCTTGATTTGAATAGCTGAAAAAATCAGGTTAAGTCATCCAACTTTTTTCCTCTTCAAAATTTCCTTGCATGTTCTTGATCCGTGTACCTCTATATACGTGTTAGAATTACCTTGTCATTTATTTTTCTACAGAAATATCTGTTGCAATTTTCATTGATTTATAGACTGATGTCATAATTAACATTTTCACAGTATGAGTCTCCCAATCCATGAACATGGAATGTCTCTGTTTATTTAAATCATTTACATTCTATCTCCAAAGTTTTCTAACGTTTTCTGTGTAGACATCTTGCATATCTTCTGCTAGATTTACTCCTAGCTAAAGTAGAAACTGTGGTGTTCTATCCATATTTCCTCCTTCAATACTAAGGAACTAATTTCCCTAGTTGCTGGGAATCTTGAGGGCTGAGAGGACTATTGGCTGAGTCTTTATCCAGGAATTACTCTCAGCTGAAGAGAGGTACCTAGTTGTCTCACCCCTCTCCCAATGACTGGTTGATACAGGAGAGTAGTTATAAGAATTTGTTCCCTTTCTGCAAGAGTACAGTGTTAAATAAAATATTAAACACCAGTTAAATTTGAATTTCAGATGAACAAGAATTCTTGTATCAATGTTTAAATGTACTTACAAAAAATTACCCTATCTTCATCAAAAATTCAAATTTAACTGAGCAGAGTACTTTTTGTTTTGTTTTAGTTTTTAACTAAATCTGTCAATGCTACACAAGTGTGGACAACAATTGAGTGCCATCCCAGCTTCAAAGAGTCCCTTGAGTTTGGAGGAGGCTCTGGGATTTCCTGGTGGCTCAGATAGTAAAGAATCCACCTTCAATGCAGGAGACCTGGGTTTGATCCCTGGGTCGGGAAGATCCCCTGGAGGAGGGCATGACAACCCACTCCAGTATTCTTGCCTGAAGAATCCCCATGGACAGAGGAGTCTGGCGAGTTGCAGTCCATGAGGTTGCAAAGAGTTGGACATGACTGAGTGACTAAGCACACACACACTGCTGCTATTGCATTGCACTTCAACTCTTTTCTTTGCATAATTCTACTTTTTAGACTCTTCCATAGGTGCTGACCCTGAGGGTACTTCACAGTAATTTTATAGGAATACAAATATTTGTTTCAGAGGCTGTTACCTAAGCCAGTTAGTATGAAGAGTGGTCTTCCACCAGGCTTCCCCAATGGGGAGAGAATCAGTGGTAAAGAATCGGCCTGCATTGCAGGAGATGCAGGAGTCCCAGGTTTATCCCCGGTCAGGGAGATCCCATGAAGGAGGGCATGGCAATCCATTCCAGTATTCTTGCCAGGAAAATCTCATAGATAGAGGAGCCTGGCAGGCTATGGTCCATGGAGTCACAAAGAATCAGACACAACTAAAGTGACTGAGCACACACAGCACATGAGTGGTCAGAGGATGCAGACCAAAACGAATTTGGGACCTGAATCACTGACTGGGATTCTGACAATTAGGATTTCATCACTAGTAATAAGATGGAATACCTGGCATGCTCTAATAGTGTAACTGTTAAAACTTTCACTTGTGGTGAACAGGATAGAAGTGAAGTGAAAGTTGCTCAGTTGTGTCCAATTCTTTGTGACCCCATGGACTATGCAGTCCATGGAATTCTCCAGGCCAGAATACTGGAGTGGGTAGCCTTTCCCTTCTCCAGGGGATCTTCCCAACCCAGAGATCGAATCCAGGTCTCCCACACTGTGGGCAGTTCTTTACCAGCTGAGCCACAACGGAAGCCCAAACAGGATAGGATACTAATTAAGAGAATATATTGATCACTGACTGGTGTAAAATCAAGATTTTGAGAATTTTTAGAGAAGAACCATTTGTAAAGAAAATGGAATCAGTTGGCTGTTCAGTACCATGAGTGCATTAGATAAATAGCTAAGTGTGATTAATCATTGACTGAAAGGAAAATGTAAAAGTCAAAATGTCTATTTAACAGTATATAAAACATCATCTCCTGCAAAGGGGAGAAAATATTGAAGGTCAGATTCATAACTCAACTATTAGAATAGAAGTGCTCCAGAGAAGGTTGGTTTCCATCTATGTCAGATTTGGAGACCTTATTGTGCAGGAATCATGGGAGTTAGAGTGAGGCACCAGAGTCAGATAACTAAAAATCCTTGCAACTACAGTTTCCCTTGAACCCTCTAGGCCTGAGAAAGTGATCTACTCCTCCCTATTAAAGGCTAGCATTCCTCCTTTCCTTGAAGATGATGCAGAGGACTCTGCCTTACAAAGCAACATGTGATTCCTTCACAGTTTACTCCTATTTTCCCTACTGGCCATGAAACCACAAAATAGGTCTAAGTCCCAACGTAAACTGAACTTGTAAGGAAGAAAAGGTACTATACCCCCAAACACCTAGAGGACCAGGCAAACAGGAGCCACCCTTATGGCAGAAAGCTAAGAGGAACTAAAGAGTCTCTTGATGAAAGTGAAAGAGGAGAGTGAAAAAGCTGGCTTAAAATTCGACATTCAAAAACTAAGGTCATGGCATCTGGTCCCATTACTACATGGCCAACAGATGGAGAAACAATGGAAACAGTGATATATTTTATTTTCTTGGGCTCCAAAATCACTGCAGATGGTGACTGCAGCCATGAAATTAAAAGATGATTGCCCCTTGGAAAAATAGCTATGACCAATCTAGACAGCATATTAAAAAGCAGACACATTACCTTGCTTACAAAGGTGCATATAGTCAAAGCTATGGTTTTTCCAGTAGTCATGTGTGGATGTGAAAGTTGGACCATAAAGAAAGCTGAGTGCTGAAGAATTGATGCTTTTGAACTGTGGTGTTGGAGAAGACTATTGAGATTCCCTTGGACAGCAAAGAGACTAAGCCAATCAATCTTAAAGGAAATCAGTCCTGAATATTCATTGGAAGGACTGATACTGAAGCTGAATCTCTAATACTTTGGTCACCTGATGTGAAGAACTGACTCATTGGAAAAGACCCTAATGCTGGGAAAGATTGAAGGCAGGAGGAGAAGGGGACGAAAGAGGATGAAATGATTGGATGGCATCACTAACTCTATGGACATGAGTTTGAGCAAGCTTCAGGAATGGTGATGGACAGGGAAGCCTGGTGTACTGCAGTCCATGGGGTTGCAAAGAGTCGGGCATGACTGAGTAACTGAGCTGAATTAAAACGGGAGCCAAGAGAGTACATTTGGTACTGAGTCATGAAGGTGTTGGATCAACGTGGAGGGGCAAGGGAAATATAAGATCGGATAAAAGAGAATATATTGGTATGGGAGCATTCTCCATTAATCCAGAATTTACCCCCCTGGAAAAGACCTTGGGAAGCTGTGCTAGGAAGCTGCTAGGATGGCTCTTAGAAACTTAGAGAAATTGATGGCTCACATTAACTTAAGTAGATAGGCCAGAATTGCCATAGAAGACAGTAAATACAGATCACAAGGCTCAAAAATGTGTATTTTAGAGTGGGTATACCATATTGGGCTAGAAAACTCATCAGTTGATTATGTTTCTGTGAGAGAACCCAGTGGTACTCAGTTCACCAAAGCATTAATGAATGTGGTAGTGAGAAGGGGGATCAGAATTGTTGAGATACTTAGGAGGGGCTGTCTTATTTGGGTTGAGATGATGGAAGTACTATTACAAAAGCAGGCTCACTGATAGCCATAAGGGAAAAAAAAAATCCTGAAATAATGGAGGCTAGCTGGTGGTGCTTTACTATTAGAAACAAATAATAGATAGTAAAATGTAGCATCCTTAGAGACAAGTCAAATGGGTAATTGGAAAAAATTAAAAGGTATTACATAATCTGTATTATGGGTCAGTAAACTATAACCCATGGATTAGCAGCCTATTTTATAAATAAAGCTTTATTGGAATACAACCAAGCCCATTTACTTTCATATTGTCTGTGGTTGCTTTCACACTACAATGGCAGAATGGCAGAACTGGGTAGTTGTGACAGACCAAATGACCTGCAAGTCTAAAATGTTTACTGTCCAGTCCTTTAAACTAAAAATTTGCTAACCTCAGACTCATATAATGAATGGAAATCAAAGATAGATAATGAAGAGACTGAATGTTGTCACACAAATAAAAAGTCACATTCCTTTGCTCAGTTTCAGGACTGGACATGAATCAGGCCGCAAATACTTACAGCACAATAGAAAATATATATAGTATTGATTTCCTCGGTCTTTTTCTGCATTGATTCTCAGCTAGGAGTGATTTTTTTCCTCCAAGAGTATATTTGACAATAACTGGAGACATTTTTTATTTTCATGATTTGGGGAATACTACTGTCACCTAGTGAGTAGTGGCCAAGAATACTGCTGTACATGTTACGATCCATAGGATAGGCCCCTATACCAAATCATCATCCAGCCACAAGTCTCAGTCATGCTAAGGTTAAGAAATGCTGTCCTAAAGATATCTAAAGCCATTTACTCAGATAACTGTACACTAGGAAAAGGAAAATACCAAATATTTCAATAACCATTGGCTCTGAGTAAATATACTCAAGAACTGGAATCATCATCATTAAACATCCCGTCTTCTGTCTCTTATACACATCTTTTGGATTACATGAGAACTCTCTCTTTGACCCATCAATTTCGCTATGAACCAAAAACCACTCAAAAAATAAAGTCCCTTTATAAAACAAACAAAACAACCTAAACAAAGAAATACAGAAACAAAACAAAAAGACCTATGTGCTGAAAACTACAAAACAGTAATAAAAATAACTGAAGATGATTTAAATAAATGAAAAGATATCCCATGTTTTGGATTAGAATTAATATTGTTAAAATGGATATACCATCTGAAACAATCTACAGATTTAATAAGATCTCTATCAGATTACCCATGACATTTTTCATGGAACTAGAATAAATAATTCTAAAATTTATATAATCAATATAAATCCAGAATTACCACAAAAGTAATTCTACAGAAAAATAACAAAGCAGGAGTCATAACCCTCTCTGATTTCAGACAATACCACAAAGCTACAGTAATCAAACCAGCATGGTATTGACACAGAAACAGACATATGGAGCAATGGAGCAGGATAGAGAACCGGGAAATAAACCCACATACCTATGGACAATTACTCTTTCACAAAGGAGGTAAGCATACAGTGAAGAAAAGACAGACTCTTTAGCAAGTTGTATTAGGAAAAGTTGGACAGCCTCATTAAATCTGTGACATTAGAACACTTCCTCACACCATACAAAAGAATAAACTCAAAACGGCTTAAAGACTTAAATATAAGACATGACATCATAAAAATCCTAGGAGAGATCATAGGCAAAACTTTCTTTGACATAAATCATATTAATATTTCTTAAGTCAGGCTTCTGAGACAATAGAAATAAAATAAAAAATGAATAAGTTATGACCAACCTAAATAGCATATTGTAAAGCAGAGACATTACATTACCTACAAATGTCCATCTAGTCAAGGCTATGCTTTTTCCAGTGGTCATGTATGGATGTGAGAGTTGGACTGTGAAGAAAGCTGAATGCTGAAGAATTGATGCTTTTGAACTGTGGTGTTGGAGAAGACTCTTGAGCGTCCCTTGGACTGCAAGGAGATCCAACCAGTCCATTCTAAAGGAGATCAGCCCTGCGTGTTCTTTGGANAGTTGGACTGTGAAGAAAGCTGAATGCTGAAGAATTGATGCTTTTGAACTGTGGTGTTGGAGAAGACTCTTGAGCGTCCCTTGGACTGCAAGGAGATCCAACCAGTCCATTCTAAAGGAGATCAGCCCTGCGTGTTTTTTGGAAGGAATGATGCTAAAGTTGAAACTTCAGTACTTTGGCCACCTCATGTGAGGAGTTAACTCACTGGAAAAGACTCTAATGCTGGGAGGGATTGGGGGCAGGAGGAGAAGGGGACGATAGAAGATGAGATGTCTGGATGGCATCACTGACTCAATGGACGTGAGTTTGGGTTAACTCCAGGCAGATGGTGATGGACAGGGAGGCCTGGCATGCTGCGATTCATGGGGTTGCAAAGAGTCGACGCGACTGAGCAACTGAACTGAACTGAATCAAACTTAAGAGCTTCTGCACGGCAAAAGAAATCATTAAAAAAAATGAAAAAGGCTACCGACAGGGAGAAAATATTTGCAAATGATACAACTGACAAGAGTTTAATTTCCAAAATATGCAAACAGCTCACACAACTCAGTAATTAAAAANAGACGACAGAGGATGAGATGGCTGGATGGCATCACTGACTCTATGGACATGAGTCTGAGTGAACTCTGGGAGTTGGTGATGGACAGGGAGGCCTGGCGTGCTGTGATTCATGGAGTCACAAAGAGTCGGACACGACGGAGCAACTGAGCTGAACTGAACTGAACTGAACTAAGAATTTTTTGATAAAAGCTATTTGAGGATATATCTGATAGCTCTCATGTCCTGAGGTCTTCCAGCATTGTTACTGGTCCAGGAAACCCATTGACGTACTTTTTAGTCAAAGACAATCTAAACAATTATACTTACAGGCAAAAATCAACTGCTTCTTCCAAATTATATAGCATAGAAATCCAAGAGGCTGAATCACATGTCTGTCCAAATACTTAAAATATTTTTGAGAAAACCAGTGGTCTTATCCTCAAGACCTATATGGTCTAATTCCTAACAAAGGCAGGCCAATCCCCTATCAAAGCTGGCTCTTAAATTTTCAGAACAAAATAATCAATGTTGTTGTTTATACCTATGATATCATATGAAGATGAGTGTCACTTTAATTAATAATTATAGCAATCAATGTTTTGTCATAATTTAATTTAAAAACATCTACCACAGTTTCACGTGAAAAGAGCATTTACAGCCTCTGATATTGCACAGAGCTAGAGATATGATGCTGAAGCTGAAACTCTAATACTTAGGCCATCGGATGCGAAGCAATGACTCACTGGAAAAGACCCCGATGCTAGGAAAGATTGAAGATGGGAGAAGGGGATGACAGAGGATGAGATGGTTGGATGGCATCACCAACTAGATGGACATGAGTCTGAGTAAGCTCAAACTTGTAAGTAAAACTTTGAGTAAGCTCAAACTTTGAGTAAGTTCAACGTCTCCTGTTGGCGATGGACAGGCATGCTGCAGTCCCTGGGGTCGCAGAGTCAGACATGACTGAGTGACTGAACTGAACTGAACTGATATTGCACAGAAAGTCTCTGGGAAACAATCTGACTCTCTATTCCTTTCAGGACTCGAACTTCTCACTTGGTATTACATTGGCAATAAATCACCAGGAATTTACGTCCATGGATTATGTTATCTCAGTTTCCTACAGAAAACGTTTCACTGGGTTAAGATTTAATGTGACATGAAAGCCAGTACTTCTACTTTTCAAAACTTACCCTAAGGAAACAATTCAAGTATTTACATGTATTTATTTAGTTATATCTCTACTTTGTTCCAGAAAGCTCCAAAAGCTTGCATAAATCATCAAAATAGAATAAAATTTAAGGGAAATGGATGAAGGAAATAGGACAAAAAGGAAAGAAAAGGATGATGACTCCGGAAACAAGACTGGTATACTGAATGTAAGGTATTCTTTAGATTTCCCTTCCATTCATGTTTGCTAGATATGCACCAAAGATTTGGCTCTCTGCATTTTTGACAGCTCACAGCCATGAGGGAAAATCATTCAGTTACCTGATTCCCTGAAGAAAATATTAATAAATTCTTATTCAAAAAAACACATGATTTCTGGTACTGAAATGAGAGAAATTTCTCTCATGAGTCCTCATAAAGAAAAACACAGAAAATGTAATAAGCAATCTCACCGTCAACATTCTTAAGAGTAAATACATTAACACATTGCGAAGGGCTGGTTATTAGAATGTCCACTAACGTGAGCCAATTTCCAACCTGAAATTCAACGAAAGCATTGTATGGAAAACCAAACACTGTTCATCATCCAAAACAAGGAAAGCAATAAGTGTAAGGATATTTATGTAACATTTTTATAGCATGAAATGACTGGTAAATTGCAGCAAATCTTCAAATTGAGAATTAAAAATAAAATCATAAAAATTATAGAGTAATAAGAAAAATATATAATGTGTTCAGTGTAATAAGTGGGGTTAAAAATTAAGAGTATAATTGCAAACATGAGGATACATTTGGCTGCTGCTATGTCCTGGGGTCCTTTCCTGCTGAAGAAACTCAGCTGAGGTTCCTTATGAAAACCATAATTGCATGAGGGCTAAGATGATTTAATTTGCCAACAGGATAATAGTTGTGCTAGACTGGCAGATTTGTCAATATTTTACTCATTCTGTTTTTTCAAACCAACTGTAATAAAAGTATAGTGAATTTAAAATAAAAGCATATACATAATGCTTCCCACTTTATAGAGAGTCGACATAATTAACCACCTGAGAGAATGTCCACACACATTATTCAAGACTGTCTATTAAGATACTTGATATTCTTTATATAAAGACCTCTACGAACTCATTTCTCTTTGAATGTGACACTTAAAAGCATAATGCATCTCTTCTCACATAACCCAGTGAGAAGCACAATATGCTTCCACTTCTGCCTTAACTGCAAGAGAACCCCAAGCTAAACTGATTTCTAAATTGTGATTATTATCTCCCATTAGAGGCTCAGCAAGATCTACTTCTGTTCTATTTCATTGATTTGTCTTTTTTAATGTTTAGCTGTATTTTATGGTTTTTTTTTAAATGTTTGCTTATTTTATGCTTAGCTCTGTTTCAGCAATGTAAGCCAACTTGAAAGCTTTTGTAGAAGTAAACACATTCACAAATAAAATGATATATAATCAAATGAAATGATATATAATCAAATAAAATGGCATATCTGCCAAACATAAGAAGAATTTCTAATTAAATGAATTGCTCAGCATTGGAACAGGTTGGTTCTCTGGGGTTTCTGGGAGGTTTAATGCTCCACTTAGAAAGTTAAAATTATAAGGGATTTCTTGGAAAAAGCAATATTAGTCTAGACAGTTTTTTCAAATTCTACTAGTCTATCAAAAAAAGGAAAACATGATATGTGAATGGCAAGAAATTTTACATATGACTGAGTCTAAATCCCTCTTTTACTGATGAACCTCGAATTTCAAAATAACCTGCTAGTAGTTTGCAGGGCTGGAATCCATGTCTAGTCATCTAGGGTGTCCTATTAATGACAGTAGAAATAGTAGAAACCTTTAACAAGCTATTTCCTGTTTCCTGTTTTGTTTCTCTTTTTTTCAAGAAATAATTGACTGATCTCTTAGGAGAATATTTGAGGACTTTTAGAATACCACCTTTATCTTCCGTACCAAATTCACCCCAAACTCTCAGGAAGCCTTCTCTGTGATGGAGAACTCAAGCCCTGAATACTTCTTCTCCTTCCTTGCACCCCGTCTCAGTAAATAGCAGACATATCAAACAGAATGATGAAAGTCATGGAGAAATGTAATGAAAGATAACTGAAATACTTTGAAATGAATTTTTACCTCCTTGGGAAAATACAAAGGACCTTCTCATGTATTAACTAATTGATTTTCATAGCAGAATACTGTCTCCTTCCATTTTTCATTGTTTCCACATATGCAAGACAACTTTTGGTCATTTGCTCATTATTCCTTCACATTTCCAAAAGCAGAGAGCTCTCATTCTCCATACCCAATGAGGACCCTTGATATAAAATGTGTTCCTGCTGTTTATTTCAGACAAGTATTAGGTTAAGTGTACACAAGTCTGTTTAGATTTGGCTTCATTCGTCATAACTGGTGGCAAACACAGCTCTGGTCATGTTCAAGTAAATATGTCACATAAAGACAAACCATCTCCTAGTCATAGGCTGCTTTTGGAAGGCTGGCCAACCGTCTTCCTAATGCCTCTTACTAGTTCAGGTATGAATCAGGTGAACAACCATGGATACTCACCATGATTCATCACTATCCCCAGAAAAAGAGTTCAAAGTACATGTTTCAGTGCAAGGGAGGTCAACACCTTCATCTTCCTGTGCAAAAGGTAGTACTCTTTACGCACAAACATAAAACCAATTGGATTTTTATTGAGCACCCGCCTTAAGCAAGCACTGTGCCAAGTGCCTTTTTATGTCATATTTTATTTAATTCTCATACCAACCCTAAGGGATGTGGATATTTCTTCATTGTTTTACAGAGGAGAAAACAAAGTAAAGGGAGATTAAATAAATTTCTCCTGGATACAAAGCAGGTAAATATTCATTCTGTGAGTCGAAACCAGGCAACAAAATGCTGAATCCCACACCACACACTTAATCCCTCCACCAACTGTCTCCTTCTATTACCAAACAGCAAGTATTTTTAGGCTACTCTCACAAGTCACTGCTCACAGCTCTGGGAGCAAGTAGGCTTATGGGTACTATTTAATCCTGAGATGAGGATAATGCTACAGAGAAGGTCTATTTCTGCAACTGACACCTTTTAAGGGAAACATAGGTTGAACATTCTTCTATCTAATGCTGTGATTCCACTTGTCTTATTCTTACTAGTTCTGAGTCTTCTCTGCCTATCTTCTCCTATATTGGTTCTGACCTGGACCACCTCAGCTCTCACAAGTATCCTCGGTAACACCGCAGACACTCACCTTCAGCTGACTGTACTAAATGTGCGATGACTTCCCAGTCTCTTTCTCCAATGCACCTTCCAGACCCCTGCGGGCACCTCAGATGTACCACATCACAACTTTAATTCCCATGATCTTATTCCCCAGTTTCCTCCCCACGTGAATATTCTTGCTCAGTGAATAGCATTGCCATCCTGAAACCCAGACAGCAAAGCTAGAGATTCAAGGATCACCCCTGACTCCTCTGCCTTCCTGATTTCTCATCTCCAATGGTGCATTATATCCTATCTATTTGTACTCCCCATCACCATCACCCTATGGCATGTCCCCTCAGGTTCTCTCTTCTGGGCCACTGCTTTCCCTGTCTCCAACATCTCTGTCCATCTTCCACAGTCACCAGAGTCACCTTCTAAAACCCAGATCTGAATTTATTATTCTCCTTTTTAAAGCTCTTCAAGTCTGCCCCATTGCCTAATGGTCATACACCTTAACGGAATTCTCTCCTGCACCCTACCCTCAGGGTTTAAACACTTAGTGGTAGTTTCCGGAAGGCACCATGATGTTTCCTGTTTCTGTGCATTTGCACGAAGTATTTACTCCAACTAGAATGTTGTTCTATTTACATATTAGAGACAAGTTCATTTCGCAAGGTCCAGCTCAGGCTCTCCTCCTCTGTTAAGCCTCCAGACCTAAGCAAGCAGAGTGAGTACTTGGTCCTTCACATCCCACTGTTAATAGACTTCTGCTATTGAACTCATTCCACAGTGTTGCTCCTGCATATTTACACTGGACCTCTCCTACTGGCTTTCGAGCCCTTTGATAGCATTTAATTGGAGGCGCTAGTGGTAAAGAACTCTCCTGCCGGTGCAGGAGGTGTAAGAGTCATGGGTTCAGTCCCTGGGTCAGGATGATCCCCTGGAGAAGGAAATGGCAATCCACTTCAGTATTCTTGCCTGGAGAATTCCAGGGACAGAGGAGCCTGGTGGGCTATAGTCCATAGAGTCACAAAGAGTTGGATATGACTAAGCAACTGAGCATGCACACATACACACAATTACGTGAGACACGAGGCCAGTGAATCAGTCATTCTTTCTTGGTTTCTAATAGGTGTAGCATCCTTCCCCATCCCTTTGACAGGATGTGGGTGTGTGACTTGCTATGGAGTGGGGGCAAACAACATATGGCACATCCCAGCAAAAGCTGTAAGGACTGAATAGTAGGTCTCCTCCCACCTTGCCCCTTCAATCTTCTGCTCTCCACCAGGAGAGTGCCACACCTGGGACAGCGGCTACTCCTTTGACCTGAGTCCCAGAACGAAAGCTATATGGCAATAAACCTAGGCTTCCTATCTGGGACAGAATCTAACCGAGCGTGACCAAGCAACATGTCACATGAGTAAACCACTGAGGTCCAGGATCCAAATCGGATCGATACAGGACATTTTAAAGAAGACAATGTGACTTCTGAACAAGATTTGAAAGCTGCCCAAAGATCCAATTTTGGAACTAGCTATGCTTATATCTAGTTAGGTTACCTTTGATGAGCAACTTACTCTGTCTCAAATTCCATCAATTACAAAATAAGTGTCTTGAAAGTCCTTTCCAGTTCAGATTCTCTAATGTCTAGCATTCTAACAAGGAAATAAATATAGTCATCATAACATTCGAATGAGGTAGAGAAAAATTATGACTACTACTTTCCAGAAGAGAAAACTGGGACACACAAACCTAAACATTTAAATAAAATCTGAAAATTCTGAAGACTCATCGTTATGACAAAGACACGTGCAGAGAAAGACAGTGGGCTGCACGTGGAGTAAAGTGCTTGACGCTTAGGATTCTGCCCCGTCTACTGGGCAACCCTCCCACCCAGTAGCAGCTTCATTAAAGTATCCAACCCTCAGTTTTTGCAACCTAAATTACCAAAATAAACACAGCAAAGTGCTTAAGTTACAGCACAAATTTCAAAGAGAAAAGAACAAAGCCAATGTCTTCTTCCTGCCATCCCAGACAGCAATGATCATATTGATAGTTTCACATTCCCATCATTAAGCCATGACACTAAGCTAGGATCATGGTACAAGCTTTCCAAAGGCTTAGGTTTGAACTTTAATGGCAATAACATGTATTTACATTCCAACTTAGTGCCAGGCAGTGTTCTAAGCACTTTTCATGCATTAACTCGTCTAACTCGTATAATCCCAATAACACCACCAGGAGGTAGATACTATCTTTAATCTCCATTTTTACTAAAGAGGGCTTCCCTGGTGGCTCACACAGTAAAGAGTCTGCCTGCAAGGCCGGAGACCCTGGTTCGATCCCTGGGTTGGAAAGATACCCCTGGGAAGGAAATGGCAACCCACTCCAGTATTCTTGCCTGGAGAATCCCTTGGACAGAGGAGCCTGGCAGGCTACAGTCCATGGTGTCGTAAAGAGTT
Organism: Neotragus pygmaeus; assembly: GCA_006410875.1. Lineage (NCBI taxonomy): Eukaryota > Metazoa > Chordata > Mammalia > Artiodactyla > Bovidae > Neotragus > Neotragus pygmaeus. The sequence continues at coordinate 1,457,614 of SJYV01034294.1, read as the reverse complement.
GGACACGACTGAGCAATTAACTCTTTCTTGCTTGCTTGTGCTGAGGCACAAAGAAGCTAAGTGATTTGCCCAAAGCCACATTGCTACTAAGATAAAAAAGCCAAACCCATGCAACCAGGCCGCTGAGTTTATTACTGTTGATGGGAGAATCCAACTGTCACTCTGATGACCTCATCGTCCCAACCTAGATAACCTCAGAATAAAATTCTGCTTCCAAATTTCTCTCAGATTTCCAGTGTAAGAAAGCAATCTTCATTTCTACTCCAATCCATCATTATGCAATATAGAATATCAAAACGTTTTCCCTGATTTCAACTATTTGCTCAGTTTGTAAAAACCAGAGTTAACATAACAAATAAGTAGATACCTTTCCTATAAAAGTGTGTCCTTTCTATTTAGTCGGCATTTCCCCTCCACTGCCAACTAGAAGGAACACTTCATGAGGGCAGGGACTGTCTTGTTTAACGTGTAGCCCAGCCTTCTGAATACCAACTGCACATAGTAGGCATTAAATAAGTATTTGATGAATGAATGAATAAATCACAAGTTCTTTAAGGCTTGGATCATCATTTTGTTCGAAATTATACACATAAAAGATATAAAGAAAATGATGCTTACTAAAATTATATGAAAATAGAATATAATTTTTGCTTCTTTCCTTTTATGTTTTTTCCTTCCATATTTTACTTTTGGCAAAAGATTTTTTAAAGTTTCTGTGGGTGAAAAGGAGATAGTGATGAAAGATGATTTAAGGAAGGTCCCTGACCCACTGAAACAAATAGGAAAATAAATTTAGTCTCTGCCGCGGCTAGGCTTTTAAGACAACAGAATACTTACTTAATTTGTAGTTCCCATACCAAAGCATCTAATAACCTGATGCAAAGCTTGTTTCTAAGATGCATTAGAAATGATTTCATGATTGATGCAATGCTGACAAGTAGTTATAAAGTAGCTAATATACATGTATCATTTGAAATACATGTTTAAAAATTAGAGCTACTCATTTATTAAATTGGATTGTGTCTATTTCATTTACTCTGTATATCATGAATACATCTTATGTAACTATCAGGACATGGAAAATAGATAGCCTGAGTCATTAAGAAAACACAAAGCTTGGTCAATTTTTTGAAATTAATAAAATTATTGCAAGTTGGATGTGGCTTTACTTATAGCACAAGATGCTAGAGATATTTTAAAATTAGAAACTTCTTTTCAACTAAAAATCAGATCTTCTTCCCCTTTCTATAAATTAATGAGTCGTGGAAACAGAAAATCTAAACCAAAAAAACCTCTATTGTTTCCATAATGGCACGCTATTTCTTGACACGCCACTAGAGGGAGCACATGCTTGACTGAAAGCCCTCCTTGGCTGCAGTTGCGAAGAAGTGGGACCAGAAAGTGGAAGTCAGCGTGGGGTTTTGGTTTTAAAATAACGGTAGACATATAGCATTCAGCATTGTAGACAACATCCATGTTTGTGTGAACACCGTGTGAAATGTTCTCGTTAGGCTTAATGTTACAGTTTTGTTGTTGTTTTTTCAATAACACACTTTCTCCACTTAGTGTAACAAAAAGAAATTACTTGGACACTTTATTTAAGAATCAGGTAACTTTGAAATATAAACATTTATTTAGTTATTATTTCCCTGAGATATAAACTAAACTAACTTTCTCAAGGCTGGCGGTGAAGAGGAGGAATTGGAAGGCCTGTGAGTCTCTGACTTTCATTTCCAAAGTCAAGATATCTTAGTTTCCTGTTCAATAAAAACTCAGCACCATGTCTCAAATTTTCTTCCTTTTCTATGCCTCCTTTTGTATTCCCCTGCTCAACTCTTCTCCTAATCCTTCCCCCTTTTCCCCAGTTTGAGAGCATCAAGTTCATATATTATCAAAGCCCAAGATCCAGAAAGAACTGGTTTGACATCTCAGGTCTGGCAATGTCTTACTATCCAAAAATATAATCCATATTGAATTTGGGTGCCTGGAGAAAAAAGTTTTTTGCCTGTGTATCTGTGTGTGTGTGTGTGTGTGTGTGTGTACAGACATAAACACAAATATATGTACTACATAATAAAATGTTAATTTAACTTTATAGAGTAAAACATCTGAAATATAATTCATCAGTAGTAATGTTAAGAAAAGTCAGGCATAATATGATTACTTACCAAAAAACACCACTTGCTATTATGGGCAATGATATTTGCAATTAAGTTGAACATAACTAAATTATGACTTTAATTAAAAGGCATTTTCTAAGATGGCACCAACATGTTTAAAGTTTAATACATTTTATGTGAGATACTAGAATTGTTAACATAGAATGTTCTTTCTGCACCGTGTGCACTTTTTAAAAAGCAAAACATCTCTAACCAATAGCAAAATGCTCCCAGAATTCATAGACATTTCATTGCATAATAAATTGAAGGAGCACTTTTTTTCCAACCAATTATTACTTGCCCCTCCTTGGGATATACAACTGTATTTGTATCCATGGCTAATAGTAATAGAATTCCTGACATTCTCTTGTGGCCACTATGTCCACATTAATTTTAAATGAAAACTAAATGGAGGCTGGGGGGACTGATAATGAAACACATAGCCTTTTGCCATTGGTCAGCATCAGATTAGAATGAGTCAGCAGGTCTTAGAAAGTTTGGGAGCAATAGTAGTATCTCAGTGGTTAGTGAAAAGTGAGTTTGGGTCTGAATTCTGGGCCAGGCAGAGAGATACAGGGACACTATGCCAATGACATCCTTCTCCAATTCTGTCTTCCCTACAAGCCTTATTACCTGGAAATAACTAATTTGTTAAGGTAAGATGCTATCGTTTTTCTAAAAGAAGTCTGAAACACAGCACATAGGATTATTTGTGATCTTACATGGTCCAGACCTCTGAGGTTGAAGAAGGTGACAATGGCCTTGCTTATCTTTGCTGCTGGTAGATGACAGGGTAAATACGTGAGCATTTGAGCATCTACCATCTTTACAAACTATTCTAGAAACTGTGGAGATAGAGAAGAAGCATGAAGCAGAAGCAATAAAAGTATGTTGCTTCGGCTCAAGGAGTGTATAACCTAGTTTGAAAAGCACATTTTTACCTACACTGAAAGAGTAACTCATAAATCTAAATGAATCTTTGAATATGTAAGTTCAATATGAAGGATACACACAAGGTCAACATGAAAGGGTACACTTCTTCCCTAATGAAGCTGCTGTTGTTCACATTATTTTTTTAATTGCCTTCAGAATGAATTTATAAGGCATGCAGAAATATTTACCAAGTTATAAGTCCACGGTATCACTCAAGTTAATCAGAAATTTCTTCCAGTGATTCTGGCCACTTCCAAGTATTGAAGCTGCCCTTAATGAACATATTAACATATTAAATTGCCCCAGCTATGGCCTTTCACATAAAGTGATATCCTTTCTTAAAGGCAGTTCTGCTATTTGTGTGATACTTCAGTTCTTAAAATTCTAGCATATTTATTTTTTAAATTAAATTATATTGCTGCAGAGACCTACTTTATATTCTCAAGAGTAGACAGCAGGCTTCAAAGCAACCACAAAGTACATTATAAAAGTGCTGCACATTCCATGGGACCTATGTGTTCAGTGTAATGGAGATGTATCACAGTGAGTTCTCAGTTCAGCAGACATAAGTTAAAAAATAGATATGCCCTCCTGCAATCGCTTCAAACACCTCTGAACTAATTTCCTTTGGTTCCCTCTCCTCTCTCCAAGTATGTCTTCTCATGGACTTCATCATGGCTCAGGTGACTAGTTTTCCCCAATCACAGTTACCCTAGATTATGCATTCTCCCTTATTTTACCTTACTTCTGATCAGCCACCAATTCCTGTCAGCTTTATCTTTTAAATATTTCTCACCTCCATGCCCTATCCTCTATTTGCTAAACGTCTGCCCTGATTCAAGCCATCACTGATAGAGACAGGCAGGACTCTCCAGCAAAAAGCCCCAGGAGCTCCTTCTAAACTGCATGATCCTGGGCCCACTGGGCCTGTCCCCCCACCACCCACTTTGAGCAGTAAGAGAGGCTGCACCTGAATTCTACTATACTTCTGACAGGTCTTATGGTTTCCTTTTCCACAAAAGAGGAGCTACAATTTCCCACTGTGCCAAAGCCCAGAGGAGCTGGGCTTTCCAAAAGTGAAGTGAAGTCACTCAGTCGTGTCCTACTCTTTGCGATCCCGTGGACTGTAGTCTACCAGGCTCCTCCGTCCATGGGATTTTCCAGACAAGAGTACTGGAGTGGGTTGCCATTGCTTTCTCCAGGGGATCTTCCTGACCCAGGGATCGAACCCAGGTCTCCTGCATTGCAGGCAGACGCTTTACCCTCTGAGCCACCAGGGAAGCCAGCCTGCAAATAGCTGATATCCAAAATCAGGCCAAGAGGCTTGTGCAAGATTCCTGATGAGAGGGACTGGCTGTGGGAAAAACTGGGCCTTGCTCTAGTGGGCAGGGTCATGCTCAGTAAACCTTTCATCCA
>SJYV01034294.1:1398990-1433748 GCA_006410875.1 Neotragus pygmaeus | reverse complement strand
ATGAACTTCTTTACCAAAGAGAAACAGTCTCACAGACTCAGAAAATAATCAATGGTCCCAAGAAAGAAAACAACAACAACAACAACAACAACTGTGAGACAGGGAGTAAAGAACTGATTCAATCTAACATAGGGAGGCTAATATTGTTAAAAACAACAACAATCCACCAGGAACCACTGTGTAAACAGGAATCATATTCAACACTGTAACATCCGATATCAGAAAAGAACCTGGAAGAGAAGATATACACATCTACATACAAGTGAATCAAATTGTTGTCAATCCAGATAAAAACAAAAAAACACCCACAACGTTGTCATTCAACTACACATGCCAATTCAAACAAGGGAATAAAGGTACAAAAAAGGAATCAGAAAGACGAACTCTACTGTCCTCAGGCCGTGGTGACCCAGATGTTGTCACATCCCTGGAGCCTGAGCTGGTTTTGGTCCCAAGACTGGTGGGTCTCAGTGCAGATGGAGCTTGGAGCATGGGGCAGGAAATCTGACCCCACAATGAACCTGGGCTGCCTTCTTCCCTCTGCATGAGCCTCCAATCTCCAGATGCAAGTGGAACCTCCTGCAGAGAAAACAATCCTACATTACCCAAGAAGTGGTGGAGCCTCCAGACTGGAACAGGTTGGCAAGGTCCCCTGGCCACACTATGTCCTCTAGGTTGGGCTTCCTACCTTAAGCCTCTGTCTTTAGGGTCACCTACAAATGACAGCACCCTCTGCAGAGTGGTGTCCACAAACTGGAATGTGTCCTGGGGACCCTGGGTAAGGGGGAAGGAGAAATGAGACTCAAGTCTTGGCACACTCCACTCTAGCTGACAATCAATGAACAGAGTTTTCCATGAAGCTCAATGATTGAGGACCAGAGTGGGGCAGGAAGCAATACTGTTTCCTTATAACCGTCTTCCAGAAAAACAAATTTAAACCTAATGCTGCTTGGCTCTTCATATTCACTAGGCCTGTGGGACTGTAAATGACCCCTCCCTTCCAGGCATGTTCTGGTGTAGATCATCAGACAGGAATTCAAAACAGGGCCACCTTTCAAGGAAACAATGTCAAGAAGTAAACTGTAGTCACTCTGTACAGTATAAGAAAGCACAGTTTGTCCAGCTCACTATGTATTCAGTTCAGTTGCACAGTTGTGTCCTACTCTTTGCAATCCCATGGACTGCAGCATGCCATTATATATTAAATCCATGCAAATCAAAACTCCCATGAACAATCCCCTCCCACAGGTCAGAGTGGCCACTGTCTAAAAATTTACAGAGAATAGGGGCTGCAGAGGATGGAGGCAAAAGGGGATTCTCCTACACTCTCAGAGGGGATGCAAATGGGTGTGAGAACTATCAAAACCATGAAGGAGGTTCTTTTTGACTAAACACTCAGAAACCACATATTCCCACAATACCATGTCTGGGCTCAGACCCAGAGAAAATAAGAATTCACACTTCCCCGTGCATGTTGTTTTCAGGACAGCTAGATTGGCAATGGCCAAGAACTAGAATTGTTGCTGGCCAAAATCTTGGCTTTCTCTGCCCAGTGAAGCAAAATAAAAAATACAGAGACAGAGTTTGAAGGAGATACGAAAGTGACTTTTGTTCTCAAGCCAGCAGAGAGGGGAACACAGTAGGGTCATGCCTCAAGGCCTGAGTACCCTCCCATCCTCTGCCTATGAAGAGTCTAGAGGCTTATATAAGGGAAGGACTCACAGCCAGGTGTCAATGATGAGGAACAAAGTGGGTAGGATCTAGACCTCTTCATCATGCACTTTTTCACAGACAGTCTTAGACTGAAGTCAATAACCCTGTAACTGACTCTGGCAGGTGGGGTGGCTTGGCGGCCTTCTTTCTGATACACAAGTACAAGGGGAAGGGTGTTGCAAGGGTAACCACCAGATATGTGACGTATTTAGCATAGAGTCCAAGGAAAAAATGTTACTCATACCTCCTGCAGAGTAAGGAGACAGAAAAGCAAACTTAGTCAAGTCGTTCAGAGTTATGATTAGTTAACGTAAAAAAAACTAGGAATGTTCAGGCCTGCTTGCTATTTTTTTTATCTCCTTTGTTCTCAAAAAAAGGAAAGAATAAAATACTAATTTCTCTCTCTTTTTTCCTTTGCATGTATTATCAGTGACTTCAGTCATGTCTAACACTTTATGACCACATGGACTGTAGCCCGCCAGGCTCCTCTGTCCATGGGATTCTCCAGGCCAGAATACTGGAGTGGGTAGCCATGCCCTTCTCCTGCGGATCTTCCTCACCCAGGGACTGAACCCACGTTTCCTTCATTAGCAGGTGGATTCTCTACTGCCTAGGCCACCAGGGAAGCCCTCCCTGCAACAAATTATATGAAGTTATTCATTGACAGGAAAATGAAGTCAGAGTGGTGCACCTCTTCACTGGAATGCTACCCAGCCCTGAATCACAACGGAATAATGCCAGTGACAACAGCATGGAAGGATAGAATGAATAACCTACTAAGTGAAGGAAGGCCAATCAGTTCAGTTTAGTTCAGTCGCTCAGTCCTGTCTGACTCTTTGTGACCCCATGAATCGCAGCACACCAGGTCACCCTGTCCATCAGCATCTCCTAGAGTTCACTCAGACTCACGTTCATTGAGTCCATGATGCCATCCAGCCATCTCATCCTATGTCGTCCCTTTCTCCTCCTGCCCCCAATCCTTCCCAGCATCAGAGTCTTTTCCAATGAGTCAACCCTTCNTGAAGATCTTTTTTGTATGGTTCCATATATTCTTGCCACCTCTTCTTAGTATCTTCTGCTTCTGTTAGGTCCATACCGTTTCTGTCCTTTATTGTGCCCACCTCTACATGAAATTAAAGCAATAACTATATATATGTATATATTAAGCTAGCTATATAAATATATATAAAGCTAACTAAAGCTATAGTGTGATTAACTGGACTATATTTTACAAAAAAGACAGAATGCATCATTTTTAAAAAAACAAAATGTATGCAGTGTTACTGAAAACTAACACCTAAATAATATAGATATCAATCAAAATTTAGGAAAATAAACCTGTGAATACTTGTGATATCTCCATTAATGTTTCCTTATTTCATTTACTACAGCCTTATTCTACTCACTCCGCTGCCTCGCTGACTGGCACAAAGTAGACACTCATAACTCCAGTAAGATGGAGGTTATTTCCCCCTATCTTTTTAAAAGGGGACACTCATCCTCAGTAACTTCTGGCTAATGTTTAGAAATTTAACAAATAATTTCTTTTCCCAATGTCTCCCTAACAACTAAGATGGCTAGCCTTAAACTCTAAAGACGGCTGCTGCTGCTGCTAAGTTGCTTCAGTCATATCTGACTCTGTGCAACCCCATAGACGGCAGCCCACCAGGCTTCTGCCATCCTTGAGATTCTCCAGGCAAGAACACTGGACTGGGTTGCCATTTCCTTCTCCAATGCATGAAGGTGAAAAGAGAAAGTAAAGTCACTCAGTCGTGTCTGACTCTTAGTGACCCCATGGACTGCAGCCCAGCAGGCTCCTCAGTCTGTGGGATTCTCCAGGCAAGAGTACTAGAATGGGGTGCCATTTCCTTCTCCAAAAGACAGCTAGCTAGACTGTAAAAAAAAAAATAGATCTCTAATACCAATACTTGTATCCTCCCCAAAAATAGCAAAAAAGAAAGTGGGTAAATCAACTTGGCATAGCCACCAATGGGAAAGTACCCGGGGATGACTCCCCTGGTGGAATGCAGGTTAGGGGTGTTTTTATTGCTGTCATCACGGTAACACAGGTTATTATGGATAAAAAACCACCTATTGTCCCCACCAGTGTGGTTTGGGAGAATCGGAGAGACTAACATTTTGGCAAAATACCTACCGTTTTCAGGGTACATTCATAATCACATTTAGCCATTTATGGTACCTAAGGCTTGGAATCATGACCCCTTAAGCTATGGAGGTTCTATATGTCTTGCCTGCACTAATCTGTGTTTCAGTAACATTGCCAGGAAAGCCTCTATCAAAGCTCCCTATGGTCCAGGTAATTTTCATGTCCTTTCCCTTCCCCTCCCCTTCCCTTCCCTTTGGCTCAGCATCTTCTTGGCTTGTAGTAATTAACCCTGTCACTTTTCCCCACTCTCCCATTATGATAAGGACAAAAAGATAATAATAATACTGATAATGTATTCTCTTAGCTTTCCCTCCTTTCCATTTCCCCCACCACAACCTTTGTCCCATGCATCATCACCATTTGGACTATGGAAATGTTTTACTGCTACCTTTAATCTTAATAGCTTCTGCTTCCAGATCACACACAAGGAGCCAGGCACTGTGGCTACAAGCTTATGTGCATCAGCTCAGTCTCTCTCCCACTTGCTCACCACCACCTCTAGATTAAGCATCAGAAAACACGACCTAAAAAAAGTTTTAAGGGTTCCCTTTGTTCATGGAGTAAAACCTTTATTAACTCACCTCCATGTGGCCACTAGCCATTTCTTTCAGCCTTATCTTCGCTATATCAATTCTGCTCCAACTAAACACATCCTCTTCGCACTATTGGCTGTAGCATCACCTAAAACCTGCCTCCCTGGCATTCCTTCAGTGCTCAGCCACTACTCCTCTGGTTTGGCAAGACACACGCAAAAGCTAGTGCTGCACAGTATTACTTTTTATTTTGAGATTAGTCCCTGTGTTCACCTGAGGCTGCAGACCTCCCTGGCACAAAGACTCAGTCTGATAACACCAGCTATGCTTTTTGGAACAGTTAAATAAATACTTGCTGATGAAGCAGTTAACACATTGTATCTCAGTGTGCTCATTGTATATAGTCTTTTGATTTATATTGAATGTTGGACTTAATGCCTGTGTTTCATGTAATCTTTTATTTTTTTCATTATTTTATTTTATTTTTTAATTTGACTTTACAATACTCTATAGGCTTTGCCATACATCGACATGAATCCACCACAGGTGTACACAAGCTCCTAATCCTGAATCCCCCTCCCATCTCCCACCCCACAACGTCTCTCTGGATCACGTAATCTTTTATTTGTTCTTGCTAAAGAGCGTGGAGGGCAAAGCATTTAAGGAAGAAGCCTTATCTGCTCTGGGCCAGTCGCAGCACAGATTCGAATGTTAATTGGGCTCAGACCACAGANATCTCCCACCCCACAACGTCTCTCTGGATCACGTAATCTTTTATTTGTTCTTGCTAAAGAGCGTGGAGGGCAAAGCATTTAAGGAAGAAGCCTTATCTGCTCTGGGCCAGTCGCAGCACAGATTCGAATGTTAATTGGGCTCAGACCACAGATTTCAATCTAACCACTCTCTTCTGCCAAAGGGAACAGTTCTGCGTGAATGTAGAGACCAAAAATGAGGCTGACTTTTCTGTCCTCCAAAACACAGAGATATCAGGGCTGCACACAGGAAAAGAGTGTGTGATAAAGTCACACTGTCACATCCAGTATCTGAGGTAGGACTTGCAGTCACAGAAAAACCAGGAAATTCCTTGTATGGGTCATTTGATAAAGTTCACCTTTGTAGTCATCATGAAAGGGGACTTTTGAAGGAATTTTCTCAGGGAGGAAGTAAGGTTAACTAATTGGTACTTTCCCTACTGAGAAAGGTACAGTACCACGTGTTTATGAAAGCATCTGATTGTAACCTGAATCCACTTCCCTGAGTCTAGTCATCAAAAGTACACAATTCCTCACAAAAAGTTTAGGAAGAATACAGCAAAATTTAGACAAGCATTCAGTCTCAAGGGACTGTTTTTGCTTCCCAACCATTTCAACAGGGTAAAAGGAAATAAAAGTTAATATTTTTAAAATAAACAAAATGTGTACATATATGATGGTGTTTCCAATCCTCAAGCCTGAAATAAAAGTGAAAAATTTAACCTATGTACTCTGTTTTTGTACATTTGTGATAATGCTTGTCCTAGAAACTAGAGGAATATGGGTTAGAGTTGAAAGCATTAAACATTAAATAGTTTCTACCTTTGTCACATCCAAAGAAAGTAAACTGATTTTGTGATTCCTGAGGAAATACTTCACTTCACAAAACATCACACATGTTCATTCCCATTTCTTTCTTACATGAATAAGCTTTGAGGTGCTAAGCTTTCTTTTTAATGGTTATATGGATCACTAATTTCAGAGTGACTTAGTTTTCTACCCCTCAAAAATAGTTACCTTTCTTCATGAATCATTTTCTTTCTCACTCCAAGACAGAAAGCTAAAAGGAACTTTTTAATTCACTTAACTTTATAGAATTTTAATTTCCAGTGTCATGAATGATGTTTGTCTCAACCCACTTTATTTAAACCATTGAGTATTCTTTAAAAAGTTACAAAATAACTTTTTCTTTGAGAACCATCTTCATGGGAAAAAACAAGACCCAAGGTTTGAGTCTAATCAGTGGGTGGTCCCTGTGTGCGCCTGCTCTGGATGGGTTCATAAAGCCATGTTTTGGATTTGGCAGGCCAGTCTGAATTTTCTGGATAACAAGTTTCTCATATAAAAAGAAAAAAAAAAGGAGCATATATATCCTTTTTATAAATATCAGAGATTATAGTCAAAATATTTTGTGACTGATAACAGCACAGGTACCCCTTATTAGAATAGACACCAGCAAAATCAGGGGCTCATGTTTAACTTTCAACCATGGTACTTATCATTTCAACACGAAATGATGCACTGTGTCATCCCTCACTTTCATTGAATTCTTTATCCCATATAAAAGATAGGAAACACCTTTAAAGTATCTTTACCTTCTCGTTACCATACAGGGTAATATTGATATAATTTTCTATATGCTTATATGCTGAAATATATCAGTTATATTTACTTCATAAGTATATGAAGAACAGATGAATGCTAACAAAAGAGGAAAATAAGAGTACATTCCTTCTCCTTTGAGAATTTAGAGTATCAACGGAGGGACAAAAGATCATTTTAACTGGGTAATAACTCAAAAAGAAAGTGATCAAACAAAAAGAACATTTAATCACCAAGGGGTGCTGTCGAAGATATGAAAATTAACAGTGAGTCAATGATGGAAGCCTTCTTAAAGAAAACACACTTTGAGTACAGGTTTGGAAAAGATGAGAAATCCAAAGAAATGAAGGGCAAGGGCATGTGCACAACCGAAGAACCAACAAGGTGTCTGTGAGCAGGTTGGTTTGGTCGGCAACAGTGAGGGGGAAGGGACCATTAAAGGAAGAAACAAGAAAACCAGTTCTTTGACGGTTATAGGTAATTGCAGGTGGAAACTACTAACTCAATGGGAGAAGCAGATCATCAGCAAAATGTTCAAAGTTCATTGGGAGGGTAAGATATTCCACTTAAGATTTTCAATAGGAGATAGTATTAAGTTTGAGGCACACCAGCAAAAACAGCAGAAAATTTTGATTTGTACTTTTTAAATTATTTAATGAACAAATTTAAGAGATGACAATATGGAATGTGGAAACAAGAAGGAATTCTTCTGTGGGAGGAACACAGGAGAGGTGATCAGAAGTTTAGAGCTGCAAAAAGTTTTTATGTGGGTCCGTGAGTAAATCTTTGAAATTCACTGTAAATGTGTTTTAATGAATATATGCATTCTTCTGGGACTTGAATCTATCGTTTCTTTAAATTCTCCATGACGCCTATGACAGAAAATACTCACCTTCCTTAATAAGTTTAGGTGGTTTTTTTCAGGTTCACACAAGAACTGGTGACAAAGCTAAGACTACAGTCTACCAGCAAAAAATTCATCCACTCATCACTTTTCACTTAACAGCGACAAGGATTCATCTAAACCCCTACTCTGTGCAGGCACAGTTCAGGCTGGTAGAATTACAGCTGAGAATGGAAGGAACACAAAATCCTGCTGAAGGAGGAAACAGACAGAACAAGCTCCATCTTGAAAGCAGGACTCCATCTAGGGCCCGACTGTGGACTTTGAGCTAAATGCCCAGTATCTATGGAAACAACATACCATCTGGAAAACCAGGCCCCCTGGATGGAAGAGCCCCAGGGCTCATACCTAGACTCTTCATTGCCTAAAATACCCTAATTATCTGTGTAACTGAATAGAATCATAAATTCTATTATGCTTATTGGGGTATGACCANTGGTTGGATCTCCTTGCAGTCCAAGGGACTCTCAAGAGTCTTCTCCAACACCACACTTCAAAAGCATCAATTCTTTGGCACTCAGCCTTCTTCACAGTCCAACTCTCACATCCATACACGACCACAGGAAAAACCATAGCCTTGACTAGACGGACCTTAGTTGGCAAAACATTCCAATGATACACAATGTAAATATTATTTATAAATAGCATATAAGCTATTTGTATACAAGTTCCCAGGTAGTGTCAGTGTTAAAGAGTCCACAGGTAGGAGATAAAAGAGGTGCGGGTTCGATCCATGGGTCGGGAAGATCCCCTGGAGAAGGGAATGGCAACCCACTCCAGTATTCTTGTCTGGAAAACTCCATGGACAGAGGAAAACGGGCAAGCTACAGTCCAAGGAGTTACAGAGTCCAATACAAGTGAGCATGCACACGCTGGTAAATTGGCATGTGTTCTAAGAAGCTGAACTATGCCCTGCATGGATGGCCACCTTACTAATTAACCAACTGTAATTCAGTAAGATTTCATTTCATACCTTTCGTGATACAAAGATTTTCCCACCTACTAAAACACTAGTAGCCTGGGATTAATTAAAGAACTCACTGAAATACATAGTTTAGTAAACTCTGACCTGTCAGTTGTATCCCAGAAAAGAGATTTTTTTTTAATTGGAGGATAATTGCTTTACAATGTTGTCCTGGTTTCTGCCATACAAGAGTGTGAGTCAGCTATAAGTATACATATGTCCCCTCCCTCTTGAGCCTGCTTCCCATCCTCTAAGTTTTTATCACAGAACACCAGGTTGAGCTTCCTGTGTTATCCAGCAACTTTCCACTAGCTACTATTTTACATAGGGTAATGTATATGTTTCAGGGCTACAGAAAAGATTTTTAAACCTTATAGATTTGAAAAGACCTGCTGTTGGAATGACAACACAGGACAGGAACACTCAAGAGCTTCAAGACTGGGACTCTCAATAGGCATGAGGTTTCTACCAGGCTGAGTGATGGTAGATTTATTATATAAGACCCCTCCTTCCCACTTAACTCCTACTCTTCCTTTGGATTGTAGCTTAAGTATCTCAGGCTAAGAAATCCTTATCTGCAAGCCAGGTGAATAGGAGCACCACACTCCTTTCCTTGTTGTTTTTTAAAAAATATTTTTGGATTAATTCTCACTTCCCTACCGTACTTGTAAGTGCCAAGAGAGCAAAACCCTATTTTTCTGCTCATCACTCCAATGCTCAGAGCCTACCACAACACCTGGTATTAAATATACTATCAGTAAAGACCATGAATGAATGAACAAATGATTATTTGGGGATGTGAGTCTTACCGAGTTAAAGTGAGCCCTACAAAGTTAAAGCTAACCAAATAACTTTAAAGAAAAAGACATTAATATAGAGAGAATCGTCTGAAGGTTTTGAACAAAGAACAAAAGCCTAAGTCAGATTTTTATCAGTCATTAATATTCTCATAGCCAATCAGATGATCACAGTCCTACAAACAAGGGGACAATAACAACAGTCACCATAAGGACAGCACCTGGATCTCACTGCACAAGTCACAGTGTCATCAAACCTACACCGTGGCACTCATTCTCGTGGCAAACCTTGGGGCAGTCAAAGCAGGTGCTGCAATATCCTCATGGTGTGGAGGAGAAAACTAGAGCCAGGAGAAACAGCATAACCTGGTCAAGTCATGGAGGAAACAGGCAGTGCCAGAGTGTTGGCAGATGTGCAGAGCACTTTGGTGCAATTTCTCTAATACTGTGCAGAATGTAGACTAAGAAACATGTCCACAAATCAAAATTTTACTCTACAGAGTGGGTCAGAAATAAAAAGAAATGATTGCATAAAGGAGTTAAAAATATTATAAAAAGATATTTTAAAAATTTTTACCTAAATTTGTAGGAAATTGCCCCCACAATATGGTCTTAGTAAAAAGCAGGATATTTAGGGATACATCCCTTTCATTGTGAGTACATAATCTCTTATGCTATCTTCCAGAGAGAGTGCTAAACAGAGTGAACCATCGCACTGGACTTTAGTAACAAATCATCTATTTTTGTTTTTCATTTTTTACATTTCTCTTCAACTTCACTGATCTCCTACAAAAAAAGAAAATCACATGAGGATATTTACCTTTTATTTTCTTTGACATCCTGTCTAAAAAAATACTACATACAACACAAAGGACTGTTCACTTTTAATAATCTAGACTTACTATGAATCAACTTATTAAAAATGTTCTCATAGAATACAGAATATACTTTTAAAAAGTTAAACACTAATTCCTGTTTGTTGTTCAGAGGTAAACTTGGCTGCACAAAGATCAAAATTTGAAAATGGAAAGCAAAATAAGATTCAAATAAATATTTAAATAAGTAAAACAGCCCTAAAATTATAGATGATATTGCAGATAATTAATTATGAAGCTTAAAGCAGATTTTCCATACTACCAACCCCAAAAATTGATTAGACATTTCAAAAATAAAACTAAATTATTACTTATTCTTTCTCTAGAAAATGGTGTTATAAAATCATTTTCACATGAAGAGCTTAATTCTTTTTTTAAAGAGAACCTCCTCCTCTAGACTACGTAAGCTGTAGATTCATGAGACCTAGATCCACCCATGTTCAGAAATATTTTCTTTAAAAAAATTCTCAATAAGACACAAGCTTCCCATTTCCGTTGGTTTCATCAGTTCAGTTCGGTTCAGTCGCTCAGTCGTGTCCAACTCTCTGTGACCCCATGAATCGCATTTTTAAGCTTAGTATTATAGCAATTTTCAGATATATTCCAAAGTAGAAACAATAGTTTAATGACTTACTTTTACCCAATTGTCAACTTTATCAACATTTTTGAAGTCTCTTTTTTTTTTTTTGTAGGCCAGGCAAAACTTGGAGACACTGAGCATTTTTGATGGTTCCAGACCATCAAAATAAAGTGTGTATAATAAGAGTATATACAATAATAAAGTGTATGTACAATAATAAAGAATCTGCCTGCAATGCAGGAGACCCCAGTTCAATTTCTGGGTTAGGAAGATCCCCTGGAGAAGGGATTGGCTATCCACTCCAGTATTCTTGGGCTTCCCTTATGGCTCAGCTGGTAAAGAATCCACCTGCAATGTGGGAGACCTAGGTTCGATCGCTGGGTCAGGAAGATCCCCTGGAGAAGGGAAAGGCTACCAACACTCCAATATTCTGGCCTGGAGAATTCCACGGACTATATAGTCCATGGGGTTGCAAAGAGTCAGATACGACTGAGTGACTTTCACTCACTCACTCATTGCAATAATAAAGTGAATCACACGAATTTTTTAATTTCCCAGGGCATGTAAAATTATGTCTACACAGACTGTAGCCTATTAAGTATGTGATGGGCTTCCTTAGTGGCTCAGTGGTAAAGACTCCAGCTGCAATGCAGGAGACATGGGTTCGATTCCTGGGTCAGGAAGATCCCTTGGAAAGGAAATGGCAACCCACTCCAGGATTTTTGCGTGGGAAATTCCATGAACAGAGAAGTCTAGCAGGCTGCAGCCCATGGGGTCTTGAAAGAGTAGGACATGAACTAGTGACTAAACAACAATAAAGTATGGGATAGCATTGTGCCTAATTAAGACAATTTACATTCCTTAATTTAAAAACACTTTATTGCTTTAAAATGCTAACTATCATCTGAGCCTTCAGTGAGTTGTAATGTTTTTGCTGGTGGAAGGTCTTGCCACGATGTTGATGGCTGCTGACTGATTACAGCAGTGGTTACTGAAGGTAGTTGTGGCAATTTCTTAAAATAAGACAACAGTAAATGTTGCCACATCGATGGACGACTTCTTTCCTTAAGCCTCCTGAATTAACGTGTACTAGCTTCAGAGTTTCTTCTGCAGCTTCCTCACCTCTTTCAGCCTTCTAGAAGTGAAGAGAGTTAGCACATTGCTCTGAATTAGGCTTTCGTTTAAGGAAATGTGGCTCGTTTGATCTTCCAACCAGACCACTAAAGCTTTCTCCATATGAATAGTAAGGCTGTTTTGTTTCCTTACCATTCATGTGCTCACTGAAGCAGTACTTTTAATTTCCTTCAAGAACTTTTTCTTTCTTTTCATAGCTTGGCTAACTGTTTGGCACAAGAGGGCCAGCTTTCAGCTTATCTTGGCTTTTAACATGCTTTCCTCACTAAGCTTAATCATTTCTAGCTTTTTACTTAAAGCAAGAGACGTATACCTCTTCCTTTCACTTGAACACTTAGAGATTGCTGTAGGGTTATTAATTGGCTTAACTTCATTATAGTTGTGTTTCAAGGAACAGGGATGTCTGCTGGAGGAGAGGCAGAAAGATGAGGCAAAAGTCCATTGGTGAAGCTGTCAGAACACACCCAACATTTATCAATTAAGTTCTCTGTTTTGTATGTGGTACATGGACTCCCAAAACAATTATAATAGTAACATCAAAGCTCACTGATCACAGATCAGTATAGTAAATGTATTAATAAAAATAAAGTTTGAAAAACAGCATGAATTGCGAAAATGTGACAAAGACATAAAATGAACAAAAGGTGTTGGAAAAATGGCCCTAGCAGACTTACTCTAATTTATGAAAAATGCAATAAAGCAAAGCAAATTTAAACAAGGTATGTATATGAGGCTTCCCTGGTAGCTCAGCTGGTAAAGAATCTGCCTGCAATGCTGGAGACCCTGGAGAAGGGATAGGCTACCCACTCCAGTATTCTTGGGCTTCCCTCGTGGCTCAGTGAATAAGGAATCTGCCTGCAATGCAGTAGACCTGGGTTCAATCCCTGGGTCGGGAAGATCCCCTGGAGGTGGCCATGGCAACCCACTCCAGTATTCTTGCCTGGAGAACTCCCATGGACAGAGGAGCCTGGCAGGCTGCAATCCATGGGGTCACAAAGAGTCAGACACGACTGAGTGACTAAGCACAGCACTGCACATGCCTGTATATGTCTAACTGATATGAGTACAAATGGTTTCCAAAATTTGGTGACAAAATTATAGTGAAAAAAATAACTACAAAAACTTCAGTGGTGTTATGTTAGTTTTTAAAAATGATGTTTTATGATCCACTAACATTTAAAATCAGATTCTGCTTGTTCTTTAGAAACTAAACAAGTAGATTTTAAAATGTTTTAAACGTTGAGAATTCTCTAAAATGAAAAACGTTACAATAAATATTTACTGAGACCTACTCCAAGACTAGGCTTACTTACAAGTTTACATAATAATTGGAAAAACATACATGTATACCAGTATAAAAAGACAAAAAGTCAAAAAATATGTGCTACCTAACCATATCATACATCATTGTGATGTCAGATAATTGGAGAAATACATTTTAAAGGAAATGTATTGTGAGAAAGTGCTTCATAATGTGACATGTATGATCAATACATCGATGGCAGGCAAAATTTCACATATAATGGCTGATAAGGCAGAGACTATGAAAAAAAAAGACCTATACAGTATACTTCCTTGAAATACATAACTATATTTCTACTTTCAAATTAAAATGCTATTTTTAGGAGTTTGATTTGACAAACAAAAAGCAAGGCTTTTCTGCCTTTTTATTTCTCTATTGTAAATATTCATGTCTATAGTATGTAATTAAAATTAAATTTACAGCAATAATTTCAGTTAAGTTCAGTCACTCAGTCGTGTCCGACTCTTGGCGACCTCATGAATTGCAGCACGCCAGGCCTCCCTGTTCATCACCATCTCCCAGAGTTCACTCAAACTCGCGTCCATTGAGTCCGTGATGCCATCCAGCCATCTCATCCTCGGTTGTCCCCTTCTCCTCCTGCCCCCATTCCCTCCCAGCATCAGAGTCTTTTCCAGTGAGTCAACTCTAATTAGGTCACTTGAAAAGAAATCCCTGATAACAAGAATAAGATCGCAAAACTGTTTAACAAATTTCCTAAGCATACATATACATATCTCTCTAGTGCTTTTTCGAAATCATACCAAATAGACACTTCAGAAATAATAGAAAAAAAAAAATTAAACCTAAGAGACAGTCAGAAAGAAATAATAAAAAACAATGGTGGGAAAAACAAAAAATAGAAAAAATTCACAAGACAAAAATTGATTTTTTGCAAAGATTAATAAAAGGTATAAGCCTCTAGCAATATCACTCAAGAAAACAATCAAAAACAGATTATCAATATCTATAATTAAAGAAGGAACCACCACAAATTCCTACAGACATTAAAATAACAATAAAGGAATATTGTTAACAACTATATGTCAATAAATTTGACAATTTGGATGAAATAGACATGTCCCTTGATAAAAACATCTTACCCAACAAACACAAGGAGATGTAAAATCTTAATAACCTTATATTCATTTAAGAAACTGTGTTTGTAATTTAAAACCTTCCCACAAAGAAAACTCCATATCCCCAAGGCTTTACAGGTGAATTCTGTGAAAATTTAAGGAAGAAATAATATCAGTCTTATACACAAACCCTTTCAGAAAATACAAGAATATTTTCCAATTTATTTTATAAGGTCCGAATTACCTAGTATCAAAATCAAAGACATTTCAAGAAAAATGTCTCTCATTAGCTCAGATGCAGGATCTTTAAAATATACTGGTAAAATAATTCCAATATATTCATATATATATATATACTCTGATTTTACCATTGATTTCAATATTAGGTTAGGTTATATAGTTATGTATAAACCCCATGTGGTAGTAAGATATATCTTACAGAATAAAGATACAAGCAGTTATATTTCTTGTAGGAGGCAAAGTTTACNAACTATATGTCAATAAATTTGACAATTTGGATGAAATAGACATGTCCCTTGATAAAAACATCTTACCCAACAAACACAAGGAGATGTAAAATCTTAATAACCTTATATTTATTTAAGAAACTGTGTTTGTAATTTAAAACCTTCCCACAAAGAAAACTCCATATCCCCAAGGCTTTACAGGTGAATTCTGTGAAAATTTAAGGAAGAAATAATATCAGTCTTATACACAAACCCTTTCAGAAAATACAAGAATATTTTCCAATTTATTTTATAAGGTCCGAATTACCTAGTATCAAAATCAAAGACATTTCAAGAAAAATGTCTCTCATTAGCTCAGATGCAGGATCTTTAAAATATACTGGTAAAATAATTCCAATATATTCATATATATATATATACTCTGATTTTACCATTGATTTCAATATTAGGTTAGGTTATATAGTTATGTATAAACCCCATGTGGTAGTAAGATATATCTTACAGAATAAAGATACAAGCAGTTATATTTCTTGTAGGAGGCAAAGTTTACCTCTAGAGCCCAGTCGGTTTAGCTACCTACTAAAATAGAATGCCAGTCATTCTCAGAAGAATGTGACAGAATCTAGAGTAGCTACAAGGATGTCCTGTATTCATTCAAAAGTTAGCAGTACTTCAGAGAAACAGGAAAGTGTGATTCACACTCAAGGGAAAAAAAATGCAGTCAATAGAAATGAACTCCAAGTAGGCCTAGGTTAAAAAAAATGGACAAAAAGAACAGNGTGGTAGTAAGATATATCTTACAGAATAAAGATACAAGCAGTTATATTTCTTGTAGGAGGCAAAGTTTACTTCTAGAGCCCAGTCGGTTTAGCTACCTACTAAAATAGAATGCCAATCATTCTCAGAAGAATGTGACAGAATATAGAGTAGCTACAAGGATGTCCTGTATTCATTCAAAAGTTAGCAATACTTCAGAGAAACAGGAAAGTGTGATTCACACTCAAGGGAAAAAAATGCAGTCAATAGAAATGAACTCCAAGTAGGCCTAGGTTAAAAAAAATGGACAAAAAGAACAGACACCTCACAAAAGGAGGTATAAGATTGGCCAACACACACAATAAAATGTGCTCAACATCATTAGTCATTAAGGAAATGCAAATTTAAATGACAGTGAATGGGGCTTCCCTGTAGCTCAGACTGTAAAGAGTCTGCCTGCAGTGCAGGAGACTGGGGTTTGATCCCTGGGTCAGGAAGATCCTCTGGAAAAGGGAATGGCAACCAAATCCAGTAATNAAAAAAATGCAGTCAATAGAAATGAACTCCAAGTAGGCCTAGGTTAAAAAAAATGGACAAAAAGAACAGACACCTCACAAAAGGAGGTATAAGATTGGCCAACACACACAATAAAATGTGCTCAACATCATTAGTCATTAAGGAAATGCAAATTTAAATGACAGTGAATGGGGCTTCCCTGTAGCTCAGACTGTAAAGAGTCTGCCTGCAGTGCAGGAGACTGGGGTTTGATCCCTGGGTCAGGAAGATCCTCTGGAAAAGGGAATGGCAACCAAATCCAGTAATTCTTGCCTGGAGGATCCCATGGACAGAGGAGCCTGGTGGGCTACAGTCTGTGTGATCTCAAAGAGTCGCAGATGACTAAGCAACTAAAACTACTGCTTCTACTACTAATGAGCGGGAAGATTATTTCAACTATATGGGCTTCTCAGGTGATACTAGTAGTAAGGAACCCTCCTGCCAATGCAGGAGACATAAGAGACCCAGTTTTGATCCCTGGGTTGGGAAGATCCCCCTGGAGAAGGAATCGGTAACCCACTCCAGTATTCTTGCCTGGAGAATTCTGTGGACAGAGGAGCTTGGTTGGCTGCAGTCCATAGGGTCACACAGAGTCAGACACAACTGAAGCTACTTAGCATGAGATATTTATAACCAGTAGAAAGGCTAAAATTAAAAAAAAAAGAAAAAGACCAAGAATATCAAACACAGGCAAGATACAAAGCATCTCTCATCTGTTGTTGTAGGAGTACAACCCTTTGGAGACCTATTTGGCAATATCTTATAAAGTTAAACATACATAGGGAAAACCTATGACACAGCCATTCCACTCTTGGGTGTTAACTTTAGAAAAATGAAAACATGGTCATAAATAGGCCATATTGAGAGCAGTTTTACTTGTAATGGGCAAAGATGGGGAACAGCCCAAACATCCACCAAGAAGAGGATGAAAAACACACTGTGGTACAGTCATACAGTGAACCAGTACTTAATGCTAGAAATCAAACTAATGATACATGCAACAACATGGTTGAGTCCCAGAACCATCATCTTGAGCAAAAGAAGCAAGAACCCAAAAAGTAAGTGTTATAGGACTCCATTTATGTGAAGGACCAGAAAAGGCAGCAAAATGAAGAAATCACAACAGTGTTTGTCCAGAGACAAAAGAAGGGAGGTGTTTGGAAAAGGACTATGAGGGGTCTTTCTCAGGTGATGGGAACATTCTACATCTTAATTGCTGTGTCATTTGAACAGGCATAAGTACACATGTATCAAAGTTCATTGAAGTTTAGGAAATGTGCATTTTGTGGTGTGTACTCTGTACTTCATAAAATTTACTTTTTTAAAAGCCAATACTATTTAGTTTTTCTAATGCCAATACTTCCTTAGTTCAACTTGAAAATATATAGGTTGGCATTTGTGAAAAAGATTCACTTGGAAAGTCTGAGCTTCTCAGAAATCTCCCTTTAATAAAACATACCTTCACTACCATCAGTTCAGTTCAGTTCAGTCTCTCAGTCGTGTCCGACTGTTTGCAACCCCAAGGACTGCAGCATGCCAGGCCTCCCTGTCCATCACCAACTCCTGGAGCTTACTCAAACTCATGTCCATTGAGTCAGTGATGCCATCCAACCATCTCATCCTCTGTCGCCCCCTTCTCCTCGTGCCTTCAATCTTTCCCAGCATCAGGGTCTTTTCTAGTGAGTCAGTTCTTCACATCAGGTGGCCAAAGTATTGGGTTTCAGCTTCAGCATCAGTCCTTCCAATGAATATTCAGGGCTGATTTCCTTTAGGTTAGACTTGGTTGGAACTCCTTGCAGTCCAAGGGACTCTCAAGAGTCTTCTCCAACACCACAGTTCAACAGCATCAATTCTTTGCACTCAGCTTTCTAGAAACCCCCGCTTTTTAGTTGCCCCACATGAATATAACTGTCCTGGCTTGTGCTTCCTTAGGGTCATATTCTCAGGGAAATGGCTGGGTATGGCTATGTGAATCTCTTGAAGATATTAATATCTACTACCTTGGTAAGTTATTTTCCTTTGTAGAAAAAAAATCTAAGGCTTTAACTCAAAGGATAGCAAAAATTCCAGGCTCCATGTAAAGGAAAGTTGGGATTAGTGCAGCCTCATAACATCTGTCAAATGATACCGCATAGACTGCCACTGCTTCTTTGATTATGACAATATAGACATACATTTTCAGGGGACTAAACTGGGGCTTAAAGCCAGAAGACAGGAAAGCAGGGATCTAATCTTCAATATGTCATACAAAGCTATGCTTCTGGTTAGCTAGTTTTCTTAGAAAGGAAATATTAAGGCCAAGAAGTAAACAAAAACACACTGTTTGCTGTCACTCTTTGAAAAATGACCATAAGTTTCATATTAAAATCTATACATGGACACTATGCTTATTTAACTATAAAAAAGTACTTTACATTTCAATTCTAAAAGGAAACCACCCCTACCGATGATGTCATTGTGAACTTATGCCTGAACCACAAACATATTTTCAAAGTAATCAAACCCTTTTTAGAAATAATGAAGCTGCAAGCCACACCTTTATAATTTTGACCTTTTGAAAGACCAGGTTTATAAGAAAGCCCAAATATTCAACAAATGTGATGACATCTTTCTCTGATAGTCTATTTCTCAGCAATGTTCTCAACTATTACTAACCATTCATGTGTCATAATCCTTTGTTAATACTATGAGTCATGTTATGTGGATGTCATAATCCAGGATGGTAAACACTAAAGAGAACAAGCGAAAAGTTCTCCATTGATGCTGGAGTCCAAAGTCTTCCATTTAATCTCTGGATATAAATATGTTCCACATGCTGTATGACCTCTGACCTCAGCTTCCTTCTCAACATTTCTATTGGATGTCCCTTATCCTGGTAATCCACTAATAGCGCTATAAGGCATGGAGAGCAAGGGTCCTAACTTTCCATGCTCTTCTTCCTTCATGACAATATCTACAGTTGAGGCACTCTGTATTTCTTTACAATGGTAGAGCCATCAAAAATACATTTTAAAGACTCCAGCAAATATAGAAACTTTGGCTAATTCATCCATGTATTCATTTACATAGTTTATGACTTTGGAATCAAGACTACTGATTTCAGTTCAGAAAAGTGTAGCAAGTAAGTCTCCAATTAAAATGCACTAAGGTAAAATCTTAAGGTAACTTTCCTGGTGGCTCAGATGGCAAAGCATCTGTCTACAATGTGGGAGACCTGGGTTCGATCCCTGGGTTGGGAAGTTCCCTGGAGAAGGAAATGGCAACCCACTCCAGTACTCTTGCCTAGAAAATCCCATGGACGGAGGAGCCTGGTGTCCATGGGGTTACAAAAAGTCAGACACAACTGAGTGACTTACTTCACTACTGCAAGGTAAAATCAAAAACAAAATCTTCAGAATCTAGGGCTACACAAAGAGATCTTAAACTTTCCACCGAAAGTATGACACGTATTAAAATTAACCTCAGCAAAATTAAAAACTCTTGCTCTGTGAAAGGTCCCATTAAGGAGATAAGAGACAATTTACAGACTGAAAGAAAATGTGTGTGATATAGGCAAACTTTGCATCTGACAAAAGATTAGTGTCTAGAATGTATAAAGAATTCTTTAAAATCAATAGTAGATAAAAGTTCCTCAAGGAAATGAGCAAAAGACATAAAGAGACACTTCATGGAAGAGGATATACAAAGGGTAAATAAACACATTAAAAGATGTTCAACATCATTAACCACTAGGGAAATGCAAAACAAAATCAAAAGATATCATTACTACTTTTCAAAATGGCTAAAATAAAAGATAATGACAATATTAAATGCTGGTGAAGATGCAGAGCAGCTGAATCACTCATACATTGCTGGTGGGAACATAAAATGGCACAGCCACTCTGAACAACAGTTTGGCTGATTTGTACAAAACTAAAATGCAGGTTGGACAGCAAGGAGATCAAACCAGTCAATCCTAAAGGAAATCAATATTGAATATTCATTGGAAGGATTGATGCTAAGGCTGAAGCTCCAATATTTTTGGCCACCTGATGTGAGGAACTGACTCATTGGAAAAGACCCTGATTCTGGGAAAGATTGAGGGCAGGAGGAGAAGGGGATGATAGAGGATGAGATGGTGGGATGGCATCACCAACTCGATGGACATGAGTTTGAGCAGACTTCAGGAAACAGTGAAGGAAGGGAAGCCTGGTGTGCTGCAGTCCATGGGGTCGCAAAGGGTCAGACATGACTTAGCAACTGAATAACAAAATGCAGTTACCATAGGCTTAGCAATTGTACCATTGGGCATGCATCCTGGAGGAATGAAAACTTATATTCACAAAAACCTGAACAAGAATGTTTATAGAAGCTTTACTTATAATAACCAAAATATGAAAATAACTGCCCTTCAGTGGGTGAATGGTTAAACAAACTGTGTGCATCCACACCATGGAATACTATTCAGCAATGGAACAGAACAAACTACTAATACCCACAACAACCTACCTGCATTGCCAGGCAACTATACTGGGCAGGAAAAAAATCCAATCTCAAAATGTATAACTTCAGTCATGTAAGATTCTTGAAGTAAAATTAAGGAAATGGAGGTTAATAGTTTTCAGGGTTTGGGGCCAGGGGCTGGAAGGGCCATGACTGGTGAGAAGCAGGGCAGTGGTTGACACAAAAGACTAAGAAGAGGGATTCTTGTGGTGAGGCAACTGCCTGAATCTTGACAGCATGCATATCAACTTCTTGGTCCTGACATTACAGTACAGTTTTTGGGGTGTTTTTTTTATACTGCACTGAGTCTTCCTTGGCTATGCAGGCTTTTCTCTAGTTGCGGCGAGCGGAGGTACTATTCACTGTGGTGTGCAAGTTTCTCACTGGTGGCATCTCTTGTAGAGCGTGGGCTCTAGGGTGCATGGGTTTCAGCAGTGCCAGCCTGTGGGCTCAGTGGTTGCAGCTCCCTGGCTTAGAGCACAGACTCAACAATTGAGGCTCCTGGGCTTAGTTGATCTGAGGTTCATGGGATCTTCCTGGATCAGAGATTGAACCTGTGTCTCCTGCGCTGGTAAAGGCAGATTCTTTACCAGTGAGCCACCAGGGAATCCCAACAGTACAGTTTTGAAAAATGTTACCATTAGGGAAAAGAGGGCAAAAGATATGCCAAATATCTCTGCATAACTTCTATCAACTCCACATGAACTTACCATTCTCTCAAAATAAAATGATTAACTCAAAAGCTGATATTTACAGCTACTACATTTAGAATGGATAAACAATAAAGTCCTACTGCTAGAACACGGAACTATATCCAATCTCCTGGAATAAACCATAAATAGTAAAAGTGTTAGTCATTTAGTCATGTCTGACTCTTTGCAACCCCACGGACTGTAGCCCACCAAGTTCCTCTGTCCATGGGATTTTCAAGGAAAGAATACTGAGTGGATTGCCATTTCTTTCTCCAAGGGATCTTCCCTACCCAGGGATTGAACCCAGGTCTCCTACATTGTAGGCAGATTCTTTACCATTTGAGCCACCAGGGAAGCCCCTGGAATAAACCATAATGGAAAATAATATTTTTTTAATGTGTACATGCGTAAAACTGAGTCACTTTACTGTACAGCAGGGATTAGCACAACATTGTAAATCAACTATCTTTCAATTAAAAAAAAAAAAAATGATGCTTACAGATCACCCAGTTTCTTAAAACTCAGAGTAGAATCAGTTATCCCACTTGCTTATAATTCAGTGTGCTTTATTGTTTAATTAATAAAATTAATAGAAAGCAGAAACAGGTTTATTTCATCTGTGCCACAGGCATGAGTAGTTGTAGCAATTACAAATTACTGTGGCACAAGATGCTGAAATATCAACTGTGTCTTGTGTTTAAAAGTATCCAAATTATTAGTATTAATTGTAATCAAACTGCTACTGTTCTCAAGGAACCAAATTGGAACAGCAAACAAAAATAACATATATTGATAGAGAAGAAAAAAAAAGTAAAGAAAAAAAACAATGAGAAGATAAACATCCACTTCTAGAAAGATGACAAGGAAAAAGCCACAGGGCATCAATTCCTGTGCTCCAGTTTTCCAGTTAAATGTTTGAAGTCAGTGAGATGATGAACAAGACCTATTGATTAGTAAGAAAATTCTAAGTGATTGAAGAAGAGATGTACCTAGAGCAATTCTTGAGTAATAGTACCCCAAAATTTGACGTTATTGAAAGTGAATTGAAAGTGAAAGTCATTCAGTTTGGTCTGATTCTTTGCAATCCTATGGACTATACAGTCCATGGAATTCTCCAGGCCAGAATACTGTAGTGGGTAGCATTTCCCTTCTCCAGGGGTCTTCCCAACCCAGGGATCAAACTGAGGTCTCCTGTACTGCAGGTGGATTCTTTACCAGCTGAGCCACAAGGGAAGCCCAAAAATACTGGAGTGGGTAGCCAATCCCTTCTCCAGGGGATCTTCCTGACCCAGGAATCAAACTGGGGTCTCCTACACTGCAGGAGGATTCTTTACCAACTGAGCTATCAGCGAAGCTCGGTGTTGTTATTACTGGTCTTTAAATAGTTACCACATTCATGGTAAAAGCATAACAGAGACAATAAAAGGGCCAAAGTAGATCAAACATCAGTTAGTATAAGAAAGTAATATTGATAGATGATAGATCAATAAATAGAAATTAGATTCGTTTTCACTACTGGAAATGTGTCGAGAACGTGAATAATATATCCTTCAACGAGCCAAGTTCTTAAGGACTTAAGTTAGAGAAAGCTGGCTACTCTTCCAAGAATACTAATCAGGAAAGAAAGATTTTGAGAAGACAAAAGCTGAGTTATTAGAGAGAGAACCTTTACAACTGATTTATCAGAAGAAGGGAAACACAGATTATAATAAATGATGGCATGACTTGGGACCTGAAGAGGTGTGTCAAATGGGGCAAGAAATAAGGGTATGGATTAGGGAAGGGGTAATAAGGAGTAATAAATCTCAAAACGTATTGCACATGGTCATCATATTTGCTTTATGCAGAGTGATATGCTCACAACAGGGTTAGGATCGGGCCTTAAAGAGCTGGCCATGGGACATCCTAAACTGACTGCTGTGTTAAAGAAAATAAGTATTAATGACTTCACATGATGAAGGGACTAATGAGAAAACATATTTAAATCATCTAACAGTGTTTAAACACTTATATTCTTTAAGATGAAATAACTTCCATCCTTCGTGTTAGTAGAGCAACATAAAACAGTCTCAAGTAAAGACCCTCAAGAAAAGGAGCTATAACTTTTAAAGTGTCAAATATAATGATAAGTGACAATACCTATAACAATAAACATTATATAAGCAAATTAATATTATTTAATGAATAATGGATATAAGCAGCCTAAATGGTCCTTCAAGTCATAGAATTTAAGACTAGTTTAAAAGATCAGACCTAACTGCATGATTTATTGTTTGGGGCACCAAAGATAGAAAGATCTAGAAATAATAAAAGTCAAATGTTAGATGCTTATCCACCTAAATTTTTTAATTTCAAAAAACAACATTAATTTAGAAAAAGAGGAGTTTGGAGTTTTTAACAGCATCAAAATAAAGTCATTGTAATTGATAAAAAATTATAGTTAAAAATTAAAATATGTTCATATGTATACTAGGATAAATGAAAATAACAAAGTAAGAACTATTTGAAATTAAAAGTGAAAACAGGAGATTTTTAATCCAGTATTATAGGTCTACAGCAGATTCAATAAACAAAAATATGTTAATGGCTTATAAAAGAAAAAATATGATTAAAAAGATTGAGAACAATTAGAAGAAAAGTGAAACAAAACTTGGCAGGCTTTTTTTCTTTTCATGCTAATGTTCGGGAGAAAGGTTTTGCAGGGGGCGCAGAGGTAAAGAACTTGCCTGCCAGTACAAGAGACATAAGAAACCTGGGTTCCATACCTAGGTTGGGAAGATCCCCTTGAGACAGAAATGGCAACGCACTCCAGTATTCTTGCCTCGAGAATCCCATGGACAGAGGAGCCTGCTGG
Source organism: Neotragus pygmaeus (assembly GCA_006410875.1). Taxonomy (NCBI): domain Eukaryota; kingdom Metazoa; phylum Chordata; class Mammalia; order Artiodactyla; family Bovidae; genus Neotragus; species Neotragus pygmaeus. The sequence goes on along the minus strand of SJYV01034294.1, from coordinate 1,409,542 downwards.
GCTACAGTCCATGGGGTTGCAAAGAGTTGGACATGACTGAGCAACTTTATACACACACACACACACACACACACAGCAGTAAGCCAGGGTAGTTGGAGACACTAATCAAAAAGAACTATTCAGAAGTAGGATCAGGGCTCAAGGGAGAAGCCAGCCAGTATCTACAAGAAAGGTAAAGTGAAAATCATTGTAATATTCATAAAAAGTGTCCAAGGCAGGGACTGTGTAACATAATATCACGAGACGATGGGCGGCTAAGGCACACAGCCATTCTAGACACACGTTCCTTGAACGAAAACTAATGGTATCAATGTTATGAGTGAATAGAATCCACAGGTAGCACCACCTGGGAAACGCTTTGATCTGAGTTCTTGGATTCATTGGAAGTAAGTTTACAATATCATAGAGAGGCTGGGCATACCACACCCAAAGAAACAGCATTTGTGGGACACCTGAAGGGTCATTCTCTCTGCTTTCTGCTCTCCCCTCCCCTGCCCCACTCACTTTGAGACTTAAGAAAAATAAAATACTAACATAACCGAAATCAAAAACAGAAGGCAGCTTTGCTTCTCCCAAAACCACACCTCAAATCAGCTCTCACCCTGCATACGCAGACCATGGAGCCTGTGCTCAACACCACAACAGCCTCAGGAAGGAGTAATATCTACAGAACAAACACAGCAGAAACAAAAGATTCATGTGGGAGACATAATAAACCTGTTTAATAATGCAGTACTCAAAAACAAATCTTTAAAAACCATGAGGCATATTGATGAATGTGCCTAATCTACTCAGCATTGTTACGACACTTCATGTTTAAGGTATTTTACATTGTTAATTAATGTTGGCTAATATTCGAAGTCCTGTTAATTACAACTAAAATGTCAAGTAGCATTACAGCAAACACGTATTTATTTATATTTCATGTCTGTGTTTAATTTCTTAGGGGAGGGAGAAACATACTTGAGATGCACAGGATAATTTTACGTGATGACAACACGGAATTACTCATAATATTTTTGTGTTGAGCTATTTTTAGATGTCATACATTGCACTGAATCCATTAAGAAAAATTCTCTTATAAAAGACATAAATAAGAGAAGAGCAAATGCAATATGAAAGGTTTTGAAATGCCTACGACTGAAATCTAGATACCCATTTATTAATAACACAGCCTTTCATTGATGTTAGAAGTACAAGGGATCAATTTGTTCAACTCTCAGATTTTCCCTTTTTGCCCTCAGCATCCATGGGCAAGAAAGACTGTGCTCTCAAAATTGTACAATGGCCTACAGGCTGCCCCTTATTAATAAGAGTCAGTTTGAAATGACAAATACAGATGAAACATCAGCACAAGCTAATTAAAAGGCCACTCTTCAATTCTGAAAATCTAAGTGAAAATAATAATCTTTCCTACATGAATTAATACAACTGAAACTGGTTATGTTCTCCAATATTCGTAGGATGAATGTACATATTCATGGACCAAGAAAGACGATTCCCTTAATATCAAACAATTTGGGAGTAATTTAGCCACACCTTGTATATCGACGGCTCAGGGTAGAGCAAGACATTGCATCTGTGAGACCATCTACAAAGTTCTTCATTTCTTCCTATTTCTTACAGGTTTAATGAGCAATACTAATTCAAATTCCAGCCTGTAAACAAAACTTTACAAAATTATTTTCAGCTAGACCCACACTCCCCCTGCCCATACCATCCCAAAAAAGTCATGTGGCAGAAGGATAAGCCAAAGGGAGAGAAATGAAGAGTGAAGTCAGAGAAGTAAATGTGGGCATGGGGGGTCACTTCAAGGAGACTTGGGGTCACTAGCTCTGTGAGGTAGGAAATTGCTGGAGAGTTCCAAGCAGAGAAGTTATTTGAACTTTTGGCATTTTAACAGTCACTCTGCCTTCTGGGTTGGGCACAGACTCTATTTAAGGCAACAGTCAAATCAGAGAGGCCAGTTAGGATGCTATCACAGTAAGCCAGACTGAAAGATCAAGGTGAGTTGGACCAGATAATGACAGAGGCTGGTGATGTACTGATTTGTGGATATTTATTGAGGGTGGAAGGATAACGACATTCTGACTGACTAAAAGTGAGAACTGAAAGGAAAATGGCAGTCAGTGATTCCAAGATATTTGGCCTGAATAAATGGAAAGTTTGCTATTGACAGAGCTGGGAAAGACAGTGGGATAGGTTCACAGGAGAAACACAGAAGTTCAGTTTTGGAAACGTTGGAATGTTGGAAATGTCTGGAATTTGGAAACATCCATGAGGATATAGTGATGTCAAGTAGATCACTGAATATACATGCATCAGGTTGAATGAGCTGATACAGAAAATGAGGCCAGATTGAGAAGAAGATCAAAGTTAAGGGACTGAGCACTCCTATATCTAGTGGTCAGGGAGAAGAAAAGGGGCCAGCACAAATGTCTCAGGCAGTGACGTAGGAGTCAACCAGGTGCCAGGTGAGTGGGTGTCCTTGTGATCAGTTAAAAGAAGTGTGTCAAGGATAGTGGAATTATCAAGTGTGTTAAATAGTGTATTGATAAGTTTGCATTCCCACCAACAATATAGGAGGGTTCCCTTTTCTCCACACCCTCTCCAGCATTTATTGCTTGTAGACTTTTGGATACCAGCCATTCTGACCAGTGTGAAATGGTACCTCATTGTGGTTTCGATTGGCATTTCTCTGATAATGAGTGATGTTGAGCATCTTTTCATTTGTTTGTTAGCCATCTGTATGCCTTCTTTGGAGAAATGTCTGTTTAGTTCTTTGGCCCACTTTTTAATTGAGTCGTTTATTTTTCTGGAATTGAGCTGCAGGAATTGCTTGTATATTTTTGAGATTAGTTGTTTGTCAGTTGCTTCGTTTGCTATTATTTTCTCCCATTCTGAAGGCTGTCTTTTCACCTTGCTTATAGTTTCCTTCGTTGTGCAGAAGCTTTTAAGTTTAATTAGGTCCCATTTGTTTATTTTTGCTTTTATTTCCGTTACTCTGGGAGGTGAGTCATAGAGGATCCTGCTGTGATTTATGTCAGAGAGTGTTTTGCCTGTGTTTTACTCTAAGAGTTTTACAGTTTCTGGTCTTACATTTAGATCTTTAATCCATTTTGAGTTTATTTTTGCGTATGGCGTTAGAAAGTGTTCTAGTTTCATTATTTTACAAGTGGAGATTCCTTAAAAAACTGTAAATAGAACTGCCATATGACCCAGAAATCCCACTGCTGGGCATATACACCAAGAAAACCAGAACTGAAAGAGACACGTGTAGCCCAATGTTCATCACAGCACTGTTTATAATAGCCAAGACATGGAAGCAACCTAGACGTCCATCAGCAGATGAATGGATAAGAAAGTTATGGTACATACACACAATGGACTATTACTCAGCTATTACAAAGAATACATGTGAATCCGTTCTAATGAGGTGGATGAAACTGGAGCCTATTATTAATGCAGAGTGAAGTAAGCCAGAAAGAAAAACACCAATATAGTATACTAACGCATATATATGGAATTTAGAAAGATGGTAACGATAACCCTGTATTTGAGACAGCAAAAGAGACACAGATGTATAGAACAGTCTTTTGGACTCTGTGGGAGAGGGCAAGAGTGGGATGATCTGAGAGAATAGCATTGAAACTTGTATATTATCATATGTGAAATAGATCGCCAGTCCAGGTTCAATGCATGAGACAGGGTGCTCAGGGCTGGTGCACTGGGATGACCCTGAGGGATGGGATGGGGAAGGAGGTGGGAGAGGGGGTCAGAATGGGGAATACATGTATACCTGTGGCTGATTCATGTCAATGTATGGCAAAACCACTACAATATTGTAAAGCAATTAGCCTCCAATTAAAATAAATTAATTTTAAAAAATAGTATTGATAAGATAACTAAGCTGAGGACTAAGACCTGACCAATGGACTTTCTGTGTGGAGTTTTCCTGGAGACTTTAATAAGAGCAGCTTCCCGAGCGATAAAAGTCTAACTGCAGTCAGTTCAAGAAAGAGTCAGTCAGCAAAATCCAGTTTGGGAAGCAAAAGAAATACACAGCAAGGAATAGACATAGAAGAAGAATCCTTGTTAAGAGTTATTAAAAGAGATAAATCAATTGTAATATGTGGGCTTTAAATGGATTGATGAACAAATCACAAAGTAAATCCATAAAATTTTAGATTTAAAAATACATTTATAAAACTGGGAAGTTTCACATTAACAGGGTAGTTGATGATATTAGGGTTATTTTATATTTTTAGGAGTGATCATTATATTGTAATTATGTTTGGTTTCTTGTTTCCCAAAAGTATTTTGTGTATTATATTTCAGAGATAGCTACAAAAGAATTTATGGATACAATTATATGATGCCTACTGCATGCATACTAAGTCACTTCAGTCATGTCCTACTCTTTGTGACCCCACAGACTGTAGCTCACCAGGCAGAATCCATGGGATTCTCCAGGCAAGAATACTGGAGTGGGTTGCCATTTCCTCCTCCAGTGGATCCTCCTGACCCAGGGACTGAACCTGCATCTCCTGTGGCTCCTGCATTGTAGGCAGATTCTTTACCACTTGAGCCACCAGGGAAGCCCATGATGCCTAGTATTTGCTTCAAAATAACCCATTGGTAGGGTGGGAGTAGGAGTTGGAAGAAGGATTATCAACAAATTTGTTGAAGCTGAGTGATGAGACATGGGATACAGTTTTCTATAGTTTTGTAAATGTTTGAAATTTTCTATGTAAAAACATTTAAAAGAGGAGCATGGTTGAGAGAGAGAGAAAAAAAAAAACACTTCAAGTAAAGGCAACTTTTCAAAAGTTTGCTGTACAGGAGAGATTAATGTGCAATAGCCAGAGGCAGAGAGGAGTGAAGGGTTGCTTTTAAGATTTAAGAATGTTGATTTTATTTGCTTGCTGCTGCATGGCTTTCCAAGAGGAAATTAGTTCTGAAAGATAATTTAATTCTTTACTAACTGGGATGTAAATTATAGTGGTGAACTTAAGAGAGGTCTAGAATTTTTATAAGAAATCAATATCCATAGATTCAATTTCAGTTGAACCTACAGAATGCTAAAGATTCAAGCACATTCTAAACTTGCTAATTCTTTTCTAATATGCCCACAGCCATTATTCACTTCTATCCATTCACCAAAAACATACTGTCAGAAACCTTCTACCTAATAACATTGATTGAAAATTCAGTTTCAAAGTTATGACCTGTTAACATATTTGTTTAGCCAAGTATTGTGCATGATAGTTAATTCATTTGAGTTAAATGTAACAAATGACTGAATCAAAAATGGTAGAAACAAAAGAAATTGTCATTTAAATTGTGTAGCCACTCTTTACAATCAAGCTTTCCAACTCATTGACCTCCTAATAGAGTTATTATTAAAGATTTTCCTTAATACTCTACTGTACTGACTTTTTTTCAATATTGGTGGCTAAACTAACAGGTAATGAGTTTTTGTGTTGCAACAACTTCTAACAGATAAATAGTGAGCAGGTGAATTCTGTTTCTATGGTTCTGTTTACAGTAGAGAAGAACATGCACAATGATTGTTTGACATGTTACTTTTCTCTGTCATAGAAATTTCAGTATTGCCTTCTTATCCTCTCCTTCATATCTTCCATCTTATCTTCATTCCATTTTCTTTCTCTTCGTCTGACTCTCCTTCTCAATGTCCACTACCTCCAGGCTCCATTAAACATGATTTCATTTCAATTTTTTATTCTAGGAAAATTGTCTGTACAAAAAAAGGGACATGCAGTAGGAGATCCATCTGCCTTTTTTAAAATAAGTTTGTCTGACAAAATACTTGGTTTCTAAAATAGATCTGCAATTTAAGAAGTAATAACAGGTACTTTCTTTGCTTGGACAAAACTTCTTTCATGACAAATCCTTTAGTGAAAAGATACCTTGCTCCCCTCTTTCAGCAGGGACTAAGATCCAGAAGATAAGGTAAACTCCAGGAATGCAGTAACCTTGCCAATTACTTGGGTTACACTTAGCAAATATACTTACTTTCTGCTGGATCAAACTAAACTATATGTTATTTATACTATCTTTTTTTTACAATAGCCCAAAACTATAGCAACCACAAGTTGATGACACATGCCGAATGAATAAGAACATAGGTTTGAAAAACAACTTGGGATCACTCTTCTCACTATACCCTCTGTATAAAACTAAATCACTAAGCGTGTTCAGTGACCTCCATCAGCTGCAACAATGCAGTTACAATGCTAAAACAAAATGCTTTCCAAATATTTTATACTCCCAGAACTGTTGAGCAAAAATTCCAGGGAGATGTTCTTCCTTTGCATTTGAAGATTAGCTTCTATTAAGTTAATTTCAAAGTCAAATTAACTGAAAAAGTTCCAGAAAGGAAAAAAATACTATTTTGTCCATTATATAAATGAACTAGCTTTATAAGATAAATATGAGTCTTCTTAACTGCAAATGTAAATGTATAGATAAGGTGAACAAAGTAAATGAAAAGTGAAAAGTCATTGGAATTATGCAGAAGCTTATGTAAACCTGACCTGATGAATATCCAACCATCTATTCTTTTAAATCCTCAAAAGGAAATTTCATAGTCTATATGTGAACATGTCATCAGAACAAAAGTGGTTTTACTATAATGAACATAGTATTTGACTATTAAATCAGCAAACAAATCCTTCTTGTTTGCCTAAATGGAGAATGTCAGACTTTCTTTGTGAGACCTTCTCAATCAGTGGGAATGAGCAAGGCTATTAATTCCTCTAAGTCCCTGAAGAAGTTTTCTGTTTTACTACTTTGCCCATACAGCCAATTCTCCATCAGTGAATGCAAAAGACCTCTTATATCACTATCGAGTTGTTTTAATCCAAACTGCCCACAGTTCAGGCCGAAGGTCAGTTCATTCTTGGATCACTGAAGTCAATCACTTCGTTTCATTCTCAATCTGATGAATATTTTTGTGGGTTCTTTTCTTTTTACATTGTGAAATATGATCAGCACTAAAATGTAACATATCATTTGGATGGTAGAAAAAGGTAGAATGAGGGAAGAAAAGGATGTAACTCACTTTCAGAGACAGTGATTAGCATTTTATTTTCTTCACTATAGGACCCAACAGAAAGCCTGCCTTTGAAAAGTTACATCTGGTTATAGTCTCCATAGTATAAACACTTATGTAACACAAATGCAAAAACTCCAGGGATATTTTTTAATACAGTTAACATACTATAAGCCTAGAATTATGGACTTCCCTGCTTGCACACATTTGTCTGCCTTCCATTCTTAGCACTGAGATGCTAAGTATCCTTATCAGTCTTTCCTCAACTACAAACCAAGCCATGCTATTGTGTGTCTACTCATCAATCCCCTTTCCCATTCTCTCTAATCCCTCACATACTCTCACTTTGTCTTTCTTAAACATCAGTTTTACTTTATACTCTTTTATTTTAGCTTATGAGATCTTCAGTTTCTTCCGATGGGGTTTATTAAAAATTCATCCCCTTTTTCTGAGTCCCTTTGCTGTTCACCTGAAAACTGTCACAACATTGTTTGTTAATTGGCTATGCTGCTGCTGCTAAGTCACTTCAGTCGTGTCCGACTCTGTGCTACTCCAGAGAAGGCAGCCCACCAGGCTCCCCCATCCCTGGGATTCTCCAGGCAAGAACACTGGACTGGGTTGCCATTTCCTTCTCCAATGCACAAAAGTGAAAAGTGAAAGTGAAGTCGCTCAGTCATGTCTGACTCTTCGTGACCCCGTGGACTGCAGCCTACCAGGCTCCTCTACCCATGGGATTTTCGAGGCAAGAGTACTGGAGTGGGGTGCCATTGTAAAATAAGAAGTTTAAAAAAAAAAAAATCATCTGCCTTTTTACTCACATTTTAAACCACTGCGTGCCTTCCTTCCCTTTTGTTCCTGGCTCTTTGTATGTTTCTGCGCTAACGCATGTGGGCCTCACAGAAGGCTAAAGCCTCTAGGGTGGGCACTTTTCTGCCTTGCCTGATGGATCAAGAGATAACTAGAATGAATCCTACACACGTGCACAAACACACTGACTGCTATCCGGGAAAAAAGGAGAAAGGGCCGGGAGGTTGCGTGAGATTCTCCAGCAGACAAAGATATGTGCCCCTGGTTGAAACTGAAAAGAAATGAAACAAACAAGAATGAGGGAGGAGAGACAGCACCAACTAGTGTTAGACCCAGAAACGCGAAGTGGGAGCAAGGCAAGGGAGCGGTGGTAGGTTGGTGGCTCAGACGGTAAAGCATCTGCCTACAATGTGGGAGACCCGGGTTTGATCCCTGGGTTGGGAAGATCCCCTGGAGAAGGAAATGGCCACCCACTCCAGTACTCTTGCCTGGAAAACTCCATGGAGGGAGGAGCCTGTAGGCTAGAGTCCACAGGGCTGCAAAGAGTCGGACATGACTGAGCGACTTCACTTTAATTGTATGCTATCAAGCAACCTGTTAGTTTGGCTTAGAATTAGTCTATCAACAAAAGTAAAAAAAAAAAAGGGGGGGGAGTTTTTTTAAGTACTCTTTAATCAGTGAGTAGATTAATACATAAAATTATTTTCTTTATAATTCAAGATCCTAAAACATTAAACATGTCTAGACCTCTACAGACCCCTACAAAACTCAATATATGTTCTTGAGAGTAGAAATAGAAAAAGAATTCAAAAACAGAAAGAGAGAAAAGGAAGAAAATAAGCTAGACTTCAGGTCAAATCCAATTATTATGAACACGCACTTAATTGGACTCTGAGCTTCCTCATAGCCAAGAATAAAAATGTGATGTGTAATAAATTAAGAATTTACTATCTGCTATAAGAAAGTAAATCAGTTTCTCAAGAGAAACAAACTATGTGTGCTAATTTAATGGCAGGTTCTTATATTTTTTAAACATGATTCCTTTTAGAACATGATAAAACCTATAACACCTTATCCTAAAAAATGCACAAATATATNTGATGTGTAATAAATTAAGAATTTACTATCTGCTATAAGAAAGTAAATCAGTTTCTCAAGAGAAACAAACTATGTGTGCTAATTTAATGGCAGGTTCTTATATTTTTTAAACATGATTCCTTTTAGAACATGATAAAACCTATAACACCTTATCCTAAAAAATGCACAAATATATATCATACAAATTTTTTCTGCCATTTCAGAGAGCTCATGAATTCTCTCAGGACCCTCTCTGGAACCTTTAGGAATCCACAGTCTGTAAGTTAAGAATTATTGTCACCGAAGTTGGAGGAGTATTTTAAGAGTCATAGTGGATAAAGACAAAAGTAATTGCAAAAGCTCTATTTTTAGGTCTTTCTTATATTAGGAGGACAATATAATTCAGTGAAAACCATATTGTGAGAAAGGCAGAGTCATGAACAATATAAGATTAATCACAATATCTACATTTGACCTTTTGGCCAGCATTGTTACCTTTAATTTTCCTGATTAATGCATCAAAATCACTCTTCTACTCATTTCTTTAAATGTTCAACAGAAGCATAGAATCTACACTCAGATAAGCAAATCCAACAGCTGTTTGTCATTCCCTTACCTTATTTTATAGTTTACTAACATATATGCCCAAACAGTATATTATTTGATTTTATTTGAAGACTTCAGAAAATAGAATCATATTATATGCAATCTCTTAAAATTTTCTTTCCACTCAACATTATACTTTGAAAACATACCCATGTTGTTGCATGCCACTCAATTCATCATTTTCACTAATGTATAATATTTCATTGAATAAATAAACCACAGTTTATCCCTCTCTTATAATGGACATTTGGATTGATTCCAGTCTTTCACTGTTAGNCCACTCAACATTATACTTTGAAAACATACCCATGTTGTTGCATGCCACTCAATTCATCATTTTCACTAATGTATAATATTTCATTGAATAAATAAACCACAGTTTATCCCTCTTTTATAATGGACATTTGGATTGATTCCAGTCTTTCACTGTTAGAAATTGAATTGCTATCTACATTTCCTAGGAAAAGGTTAAATTTACCATGGAGAAGGGGGAGGGGAAGAACTCATAGATTATTTGTTAGTAACAGTCAAGGTCATGAGCTGGCTGGTTAAATGGGTGTTCATTATTCATCATGCTTTAAATCTTACCTTAAGTTTCACACATCCTTTTGTATTTATAAAATGTGTTTTTTAAATAAAACTTTTTAAAAGCCATTGGTAAACTGGAATATTTTGTAATATTAAATTTTTCATAAAGTGAACCATGATGCTTTAAAAGCTATCAGTGGTTTCACTAAGCACCAAAACTATTATAAGAGAAAAATCATCTATTGAGATCCTTTGATGTCCATTAATTCTCATGTAACTATTTCATTTTCTATTGCTTTACCAGGAACTACAAAATCAGTAGCATGACTTTCCACTTTCCTAAACTACTGTTTGTTAAAGTAAAGTTCTTGATAAGAGATAGTACAGAGTTCAGAGTGATTCGCATCAAAACCAATAGGTACCTATAAACTATTGCATAACACAGATATAAGAAACTGA